>JAVSBS010010777.1:7040-18186 GCA_033124195.1 Coracias cyanogaster
TAGAATCATCATAGAATCATAGAATGGTTTGGCTTGGAAGAGACTTTAGAGATCATCCAGTTCAAACTCCCCTTGAACACTTCCGGGGTGGGGCATCCACAGCGTCTCTGGGCAACCTGTTCCAGTGCCTCACCACTCTCATAGTGAAGAACTTCTTCCTAATATCTAATCTAAAACTACTCTCTTTCAGTTTAAAGCCATTACCCCTTGTCTTATCACGAGAAACCCTTGTAAAAAGTCCCTCCCTATCTTTTCTGTAGGCCCCCTTTAGGTACCTGAAGGCTGCTATAAGGTGTCCCTGGAGCCTTCCCCAGGCTGAACAACCCCAACTCTCTCTATCTTTCTTCATAGGAGAGGTATTCCAGCCCTCTGAATATCTTCATGGCCCTCCTCTGGACTCACTTCAACAGGTCCATGTCTTTCCGGTGCTGAGGACTCCAGAGCTGGACACATACTCCAGGTGGAGTCTCCCCAGAGTGGAGTAGAGGGGAAGAATCACTTTCCTTGACCTGCTAGCCATGCTGCTTTTGATGCAGCCCAGGAATCCTTGGCTCAGATAACGTTGAGCTTCTTGTCAACCAACACTCCCAAATCCTTCTCCTCAGGAATGCTCTCAATCCATTCTCTGCCCAGCCTGTATTTATACTAGGGATTGCTCCAACCCACATGCAGGACCTTGCACTTGGCCTTGCTGAACTTCATGAGATTGGCATGGGCCCATCTCTCCAGCCTGTCAAGGTCCCTCTGCATAGCATCTCTCCCCTTCAGCACGTTGACCGCACCACACAGCTTGGTGTTGTCAGCAAAGTTGCTGAGGGTGCACTCAATGCCACTGTCCATGTTGCCAACAAAGATGTTAAACAGCACCAGCCCAATACTGAACCCTGATGAGCACCACTCGTCATTGGTCTCGACTCAGATATCAAGCCATTGATCACAACTCTGAGTGTGACCATCCAGCCAATTCCTTATCCACTAAGTGGTCTGTTCATCAAATCCATGCCTTTCGAGTTTTGAGATCCTTCTGGAGGATCTCCTTGCTATTTCTATAATGTCCAGAGTTGTCCAAGATGTTTTACAAAATAAAGTAATAACATCAGTCATCCCTGAACAACTTATGAAAGTTTTATGAGCAACATATAGAGGAATTAGCCAGTGGGGAAGGCAGTATGAGCAAACAGCAAGAACATCCTAGCCACATGTCAGTAATAGAAAACAGCATCTGATGTGATAATGCAATGTAACAGGAATTTACTGGCAAACTGAGATTGCCATTTCCGGGACTGGCCTTCACAGGATGTTAACATAAGGGTTGTCTAACACAGCAAAGCTCAAATCACATCAGTTTTTCTGGATGCATATATGCCACCAATGATTTGGAGCAAATTATTTTTAGAAGTGCTGCTTTTCAGGTTCAAATCATCACTCTTCAAATCTGAAAGAAATTCCTGTGCAATGGGGTTATCAACAACACACAGAACCTCCTTTCATTAGTGGACGTGCATGTGTTCCTCTCAGTAGATTGGCCTCCATGTAGTACCATTTACTCAGTCTTACCGAAGAGTATTATCTTTAGGCTATGAATTCCAAGCCCTATTTCTAACTCTTAAAACGGCTGTTATCTGGGGGCAAATGCCACCACTGTGGAAAGAGGTTCTGGTTTGCTGCAGGGGCAAGAAACAGTTCTTGCCCATCGTGGCCCTCAGAGTACTGCAGGGAAGCCCACCACCAACTGACTGGCCTCACTTCACGCTTCAGTTAGGTGTTCTGTTCCCCAGCAGAGGAGAGGTAAAATTCACATCAGTAGCTTTAAAAAAGCGGGAGAAACACCACCACACCACATATGTGAGGAGAAAGACTATTTCTGTCAGTAAACCGAATGGCCCAGTGATGTTGCTGAGTGCCGAGGATTGTGATTATGGGGTGGCTTTATCTGTGCTAATGAACCCCCTTGGCCTTTAAAGGGGTAGGTGGAGCGCCTCAGTCACTACGGAGTGATGCAGAGTTGTTTTCTAGGTGGCACTTGGCAGGCTCAAGCCAGGGAAAGGCTTCTTAGTGCAGATGTTTGCTTTCCAGGGGCTGAGCATGGTTCCTGGCACTGCTTATTTCTGGAGTATAGACGTACCCTAAGCATGCTCTGCCTCTCCTCCCCTGCATGGTGAAGGGTGCTCAGAGGACTTCTCCAATACAATGAAATCACTGGATGTTTTGCTGCAGGCACAATGACCTCAAGTCAGCAGTGCCAAAAGAGCACTTTGGGAACAGCAGAAGGAAAAACACTTTTAAAATTCCTGAGATAAGCCACAAATATGAGGAGGTCAGAGAACTGCCTTGCAGTTCCATGGTACACCATCAGCAAAGCCAGCCCAAGATATTTCTGCTCACCCTATTGCCACATTTCATAGTGTATGAACACACTGTGTGTGTACACACAGAGTGTATTGGTTTGCACTGGAACAGAGTTAATTTTTTTCATAGCAGCCTGTATGCTGCTATGTTTTGGGGGTTTGATGAAAACAGTATTGATAATAACAGGGGGATGTGTTAGCTGTTGCTGAGCAGTGCTTGCACAACATCAAGGCCTTCTCTGCTTCTCATGCTGCCCCACCAGCCAGTGGGCTGGGGATGGGCAAGAGGTTTGGAGGGGACAGAGCTGGGACAGCTAAGCCCAGCTAACCAGATGGACATCCTACACCTTACGATGTTGTGCTCAGCAATAAACAATGGGGAGGTTAGTTTTCTGAGGCTGATGTTGCTTGGGGACTGGCTGGGCATCGATCGGTTGGTAGAGAGTAATTTGGGGGGCTTGCATTACTTGTTTTTCTTGGTTTTGGTCTTGGGGTTTTTGTTTCCTTTTTTTACTTACTAAACTGTATTTATCTGAACCCACAAGTTTTCTCACTTGTGCCCTTCCTGTTCTGCCCCCCCGCCGTGTGGGGCTGAGCTGCCTGCTGGGGTTAACCCATGACACCAAGCCACGACAATTCTTTGTAGGCTGTACTGTAAACCAGGTGAAGGTATCCAACAGAAAACCAAGACAGAATACCATGATATTGAGATCATACTCACAAAAGGCAGATGCTCCAGAAAAATCACAGCTGATCTTTTAACTTGCTGTGCATGCTTTAGACTTCTCTTCCTTTTCTCGAATCTCGAATCACCATTGAAAAGGCCACACACTTGCTGAATGTATTTGTTATAAGAAAAGAATTACCCACATACTTATTCACAAAATGATCAGTGACCTGCAAAGCACAAGTTTATGAATAACTATTTGGAGTCTCTAATCTCCAGCTACATTTTCATCTCAGTTACTCAGATGCCTCCCAGCTAGGGGAGCAGAAACAAGAGCGCATTATTTCAGCCAGGACATAAAGATGGTAAATAGGGAACTGCATGGCTGGCTGTAACATTCACAATTTGCAAGCTGCACTTTTCAGTCAGTGGTATAGGTCAAATGGTATTATTTCTGTTCCCCCTCTGGATTATTTACATAATAAACTAGCACAACAAGAACAGCATATTTCACAATCAGCCTGAAGTTTGCTTTTAGCATACAAGGGCCAGTTCTCATCAAGTTCAAGTGCTCAAATGATCTCTGAAAACAATTATGAAGTGGTTACTCCCCCGGTAGACTCAAAATCTACTCAAGAATTTGATTAGAGATTTTTGGAAGCATTTTCCCCAGTTGTCAGCCTTGGCTGTCACTTTCTGTAACACAATTTCTCAGTGCACAAATATATCAGTTTATTATCATTAAGTGCAGTAAAACAAAGCAGTGTCAAGGATGAGTTCGTATTTCTTTTTTTTCATCTTCAACAGACAGGATCCAGTAGCATTTAGCAATTTTCGCTCTGCCTCTAAGTGGTTAATTTACTGTTCAGAACAGGTTTTTATTACCCTTTCTTGCTTCCCTGCCTCACTGCACACATGCTCGTCTTTTTTCCTTTTTTTTTTTTCTGCAACTTGATGCTTTTGGTTCCTTTCGCTGTGTATTATCTGCTGCTGGCAGTAATCTTAGCTCTCCGGCTGACAGCAAAATTATGAGGTGCTCAGTACAAGATGACAATTTTTCTTCCCTCATTCTAATTCATTTGCGCTGCCATCAAGGAATCAGCATCATCTTTTCATCGCACTAACAGCTCTCTGCTGATAGAAAGCATTAGCTCCCTATTCTCCAGCAAGAGGTCAAAAACAGTTTTTGTTTAGTAACAACCCATTAAATTTTGTGCTTTGGAAAATTCCTTCGCTCTCCGATGTCAAATACCTAGGCCATTTTCTCAGTTGGCATGCAGAGGGAAGAAAGAAAGGGTTTGCTGTGAGATACAAAGTGACGCAGGCAGCCAAGAGTCTTTCCTGGAGAGGACCATGGTCTACCACCAGCATTACCTGGTTGATTACTTGCTTTTTGTTGTTGTTTTGCCTACTCTTACGAAAACCTTTTTGTTTCAGTTGTGCACACAGAAGCTCCTGGCATTGTTTTACTGGGTTTAAAAAAGTGACAGCTAAATGTCGCCGTAGGCTTTTTTGAAGTGGAAAAGGATCTGGTTTTACATGTTACCAGCCAAATCTACGTAAAATCCTGGCAGAGACAAGACCTACCTAAGTTGATGCAAATAGTAAAGGTCACCTCTGTAACTTCCACAAGGTGTTTACACTGACTTGATACACCATCACATGGCCAGTGAAAAATTACAACATATTATGTACCACAATAGGAAAAAACACGTACCTGCACTGTTGCTGTGTACGTGGCACGGCTTAATTCAGGTTTCTGCACAGATGATCTTATCTGGGTAGACAAGTGAGTTTCCTTATCCCTAGGTAGCTTCATAACAGGAAACCTTGGTCAGTGTTGCCCATACGCTCATTTACAGTCAGCATAACAGAAGCCTAAAATCTTTGTCAGATAACTTGCATTAAGTTGTTTGGTGAGCACAGTTGTGTTGCTGATGGGTGTACAGGCAGATTACAAATGTGACCTTAAATATTCCTGGCAGCAGTCGGAAGGGTCTGTATAGACCAAGGGGCTGCACTGGCCCCACCAAGGCGCCCAGGTGCTGGGGCAGAGCTGGGCTGACCAGCTCAGTCTGAGGCAGCATGAAGCTGGCAGTGCTGCTCCTCATGCTGCAACCAGACAGATGGTTTCCTGCCTCTCTTTCAACTGCATCACTTTTAAATACAAAGGGTGGTAAAAGTTGCAATACATCAAAACCAAAATATGGAGAATGAGAGCTGGAAACAACCTGGTTAAAAATATCTCAAACTAAGTATACAGTACAGTATGCATGCTGCAGTATTTGCAGATAGGGCTGGGGGGGAGCAGAGGTAGCAAACTATGGTTTTGAGTGAAAACAGAAGTTGAAGAGCTAATTCAGCATCCACCTCAGCACAGTCAGAGCCCTGGCAGAGAAACCAGCAGGAGTCCTGGTCTCTACAGCAGCAATAGTAGGACACCCAAAGGACAGGAAGAAGAGAAACCTGTTTGTTTTGAGGGAAGAGATGGACATCAGAAAAAAAACCAGTATTTTGAAAACATTGAGGACATTCAGCTTGCTTCTGCTCAGTTGCCAACAGAGCAGCCACAACTGCTATCGTAGCTTCATTCCAGCCCAAGGAGCACTGGGGGGGGGTCCTGCTGGGGAGGGTGGGTACCTCTTCCCCTTGGCTGAGCAGGAACACCCTGACACAGACTGAGATGTCTGCCCCTTTCCAAGGCCAGTGTTGTAGGCAGTGTCCCAGCAAGCTAGGAGATCCGTGAATCTTTAGTTTATTTGCTGATGTCCTGGAAGTAGCTGAATCTATTTCCAGGTGTACATCAGATGGCATCTAAAAATAATATTCTTTAATAAGCAGCAAAATATGTGTTGCCAGCATCTCAGGGTGAACAAAGGTATAATTAGACCTTTGGCAGAGCTTATTTATGCTTTACTCGCACCTAAGAGTGCCAGTCAGATTTTGTCCCACGGCTGCCTTCGATTGTTTGATTTATTTATTTAGCCATGATTCAACAAAAAGAGGGGAAAAACTGCTGCAAACACAAAGACTTCACTCCTCCTCAGTCTTCCCATTTGCACACACCCAATCGACTCATTTCCTTTCTCAGCAATGGAACGGGGCCCCTGTGATACCATATTTCCAAAACAAGGATGTTCAGCCACAAAACCTTTGCCTTTGTGTCAGGGAAAATGTGCCAGAGGTCCTTGCCACATGCGGAAAGATGACCAGCCCAGGCGCTAGCACACCACATACAGCAGTTAGCTCAGGCAGATGCAATACATGCCAATATATTTAATGTAACACAGGCCAGAGCACTGAGTGCAATATGTGTCAAAGCTGCTGAGCTGCAAGGCAACAGGGGATGCTCAGCCCTCCAAGCAGGAACGCTGTGGCCAGCAGACAGAGGGAACTGGCCAAGCATGGAAGATGCCCAGTGAAGTCTTTTTGAGTTCCTTATAACACTTCAGAGAACCACAGAATCACAGAATATTAAGGGTTGGAAGTGACCTCTGGAGATCATCTCGATCAACCCCCCCTGCCCCAGAGCAGATTCACCCAGAGCAGTTCCACAGAAAGGTGTCCAGGTGGGTTTTGAAATTCTCCAGAGAAGGAGACTCCTCAAACTCTCTGGGCAGCCTGTTCCAGGGCTCCACTACCCTCAAGGTAAAGAAGTTTCCCCTCCAGTTGAGGTTGAACTTCCTGTGTTCATGTTTGTGCCCATTGCCCCTCATCCTATCACTGGGCACCACTGAAAAAAGACTAACCCCATCTTCCTGACACCCACCCTTCAGATACTTATAAATATTGATTAGAACCCCTCTCAGCCTTCTCTTCTCCAGGCTAAACAGCCCCAGGTCTCTCAGTCTTTCCTCATAAGAGAGATGTTCCAGTCCCTTAATCATCCTAGTAGCCCTCCGTTGGACTCTCTCCACTATTTCCCTGTCTGTCTTGACCTGGAAAGTCCAGAACTGGACACAATACTCCAGATACTTACACAAAGCAGTCCCTCCTGAAACAACTTCCTCCTTCACCGAACTTAGGATCCTCCTTGCTTTTTTCCAAGGGCATTAAATTATCATTTGCTTCTTGCTCCCTTGGAAGATCCACCTAGTTTTTCCTAATTTTGCTGAAATGCAGCTCTTCTCTCCCCAGAGATTCTTCACAGAGCTTGCAGTGTTTACTGTCTAACAATGATTTCCACATGAAATAGGCTTGGTTTGAAAGAGAAAGCGTTTTCTTGAGCTGCCAACGCAGTCAACTCTCCAACAGTTGAGCTGGCTTTCTTCCATCTTCAGCATCATCACTAGTAATCAGGGGGCCTGCCAACAAGCTGCAGACCCCGGCTGTGCCTGTGTGACTGTGTGGCCATCACTTGACGCTATCAGTGACAGCTTGCTAGATCTGGTGGCTCTGGTACAGTCACATGGGGAAACCCACTGCGATGAAGTTGGCAGAGCTGGTGGCTGTGCGTGCTGCAGGGAGTTGCTGAGAGGCAGGAGAAGCACTAAGGACTAACTGGCTAAGGTCAGCAGACACCTATGCACGTGAAAACACACTGTCTTTAGTCAATTTTCAGAGTGTGGATGCACTAAGAGACTATTTTACTGTGGATTGGGAAGAAGGAGTTTTCTCCACTTTGTGTTTTTTTCTCCCCCACCCCAGGAAGCAATATGACACCATGGAGCATAAACCCATGCATATTCACACACAGTAAAAAAAATATGCTCACAGGGAAAAAAATACAGCAGTACTGAAAGAGACAGTTTCGAATACTACTACTAATACTAGCGAGAAATACTGTGTAATTTGTATTTTTCCTCTTTGGCAAATCAGCACTTTTCTCTTCTGGTACCATAAGGGGTGAGTACCTCAAAGCAGAACGTCTGCTGAGAGAAAAACAAAGTTTACCCAGGGAACCCAGGGGGAATTCACTGTCCATTAGCTGTGGTAAAAGGGAAAAATCTCCTTGCTATATTTCAGCTGGACTTCAGAAAGCAAAAATGCTGTTTATACAGCATCACTTGGCAAGAAGATATTTCGTTATTAAAGCAGTGTTGAAAAATCTGGCTGTTTATCAGACATTTAAATGGTGCCGAGTTTTTTGAAAGCCTAGCTTTCCCTTGTCTTTTTTCTCACGTTTTTTTTCTTCTGTCACTTGCTATTCAGAAATGTTAAGTGTTTCTGGATATGTCTCTAGAACTTTCTCTTTTTTGCTGATCTTTTTCACATCTTTGTTAAATAAAAACATGTTGAGGAGAGTATACATTTTTTGCATGTCTCATCAAAAATGAAATACTGCAGAAAAAGAACAATAGAATTGAGTTTTGATTTAATCCACGTGCAGCTGAGTATCTAATCCTACAAGGTGTGTATGGGATCTCCTTGCAGGATGAAAGGAAAAGACTTTGCTGTTGAGGTTCACGCTCATCCATTCCATTTAGTGGCTTTTCATTTCCTATTCCCCTAGCTGCCATTGCTCCTGAAGAGCCGTAAACTTTGCTACAGCTCTGTGGAGAGCAACACACCAACCATTAGTTCTTCTTGTGAGCATGGATTGACACCTTGTGGACAGAAAGTGCTAAAGAAAAAATAATCCTACTACATTTTGAATCATCTGGCCATTCCCTATAGGGCAAAGTTCTCTTTAGCCATAATTTATTTAGCTTTTTAAACAGTCACAGAAATATCAGCCTAAGTATGGGTTTGTGCTTTTTTTGCTTATGTTTTTATATGGTTAAGAATTACTAAACTTCCCATCTTCAACTGAGAGACTATTATCTTCAGAGGCTTCTCTCCTCCAGCAGCCAGATAGGGGTTTTCTGCTCCAGCCAGATTATCCTTTATAAAGAAGGTAGCTCAAGGATCATCTCATTAGGAGACTTCACTCCTGGGCCTTTGCCAGAATTTCAGGAATAATTTTTCTCCATCGGAAGCATCTAGAAGACCTGGGTGAGCATGAGTAGTATGATCTCGCAGTGGAAATTGCTGAAACTGTTTGCCATGGACCCCCAGCCCCTTATCAGCCCATTTCAGGACAGAACTCAGCCTTGGGACCAGAAGAAATGTGTGAGATGGCCACCATAATCTGGAGACAGCATGAGTTTTGGCTGCTTCAGGATTTGTTTCTTCTTCCACCGTAAAACTTCGAGATTCTCTTAAAATCTCTGGTTTCTTAATCATTGTATTAGCAAAAAACAGGACTCTGAAAAATCTTTTTAGTTCAAGGAAGTAGAAATGTAATGGGCTTGAAACCCCCCCCTCACTCCAACCCAGCGTTTACTCCTATGCAGGGATTAATTTTTATTGTCTAAATTGCACTAACTCCTAGGAACTCAGCATGCTGGGGTTTGTACTAATAAAATACTCAAAGGGTAGTTAGACAACACCTCATATCCTCAGTGTCTATGTAGTGGACAAGAAGTGTCACCATGGCAAAACATTAAAGCCAGGGATGTGAGCTGGGAAGAAAAGACAATAGAGGGAAGGGGTGGGGGAAACATTCCTGCTCATCCGCTGAGTTCAGGTGATATCGGATAAGAATGAATTGTACATCAGCACGGGAAAGGTGAATTTTGAGCAGAGATGCCAGTCAGGAAATGTCTAACTTCTTCAAATTTTGACTGAAAGCTTTTCCCAAGGAAAAAAAGGATAGTGAGGAAGAAAATGCAAACCATCTTTCTGACTCTTGAAAAGTTCACTGGGCTAGGTCAGAGGCTGGCAATCAAAGTGCAACCTGACTCAAGGTCAATCTATTTCACTTGTGCAGAGTGCACAACTTCTCCCAAAGTACAACAGTAATCTCTTGAAGATGTCCAGGAAAAAAAATCACCGACTTTTCAGTGGTGGTAATGATGCAAATGCCCGCAGTAACAATGTCAAAGACATTTTGACCTGTGCAACAAATGAAGTCAGAGTGATGCAGATTTCACAGCACTGTTGTTACACAGGCTTTGAGATCACTTGTGTGAACCTTTATGAATTTAAGAGCTGAAAGGGTCATCCAAACTTCTTTCCTAAGTAATGAGCAATGCGTGTTCTGAACTTCCCAGTCTGGGAGAATTTGCTTCACGTGAACATTTAGCTTGTGCAGGAGCCCCCCTGGACATCACATGTCCTCCCAAGGTAACACCAACTACATGTCAGGTCAGTAGCAAGTCTTGTATGCGTTACCTTGCATGTCATCCTCTATATTTTCTCTCTGTTAGGTGATGACAGCTCTTTCTCTATTCACGTATCTTATCAACTAAGTCAGTCCTCCTGGCTGGAGCTAACTCTGCTCAGGAGCCATTTAACATTTTGGAGCCTCTGATGAAGGCTGATCCCAGCACTAGGCTGCTCAGCTGCAATGAACTGGACGTTTCCAGTGCTGTGCAAGAGAGGTCACACTTTCACATACACTGAATCCCATGTCAATGTAAAGTTGTGGGGCTTGCACATGGAACTGTATTTCTGTCGATCTGTCCAGAGGGTGTCAGATGGATTGATTCAGTGCCGAACCAGCTGGCAGCAGCAGAAGGCACTGGAGGCTGTGCCACTGCACCCCACAGAAGAGGTGTCACATGTGGCTACACTCCAAAAGAAGGACAAAGAATTAGACATGTCTTGATGACCTGTCCAGGGAAAATGTACTGACACAGGGTTTGGGTAAAATTGTGGTTATGGCTGAACCTGAAGGGCGAGGAGCCCTAGCATTTCAGAAAATGGGTCTAGGACAAGAACGAGGAATTGTTAGTTTTCAGGACTGAAAATTTAGGGACTTGCCTTTATTTGATGGAGGTAGAGGACCTTAGGTACTTGGCACTGCTTGCTTAGCTTAATCCTTGGAAACCTTTCAAAGCTCAGCTAGAGAGGGGCTTAAGAAACCTCATTTAAATCTGAAGTTGACCGGGATTTGAGCAGGGTATTGGGGCAGGTGACCTCTAAAAGCCCCTTCCAATCTTCAGCTTTTCTACCACTCTCTGAGTTATAGTTATCCAAGCAAGCTGTGTGACAAGTCAAGTCTCGGACCAGAGAGCTTTCAATAAAGCCATGATCAGGGTCTTACTTTGAGGAGAAGCTCAGGCCTAACTTACAGTTTACTTACAGAATCACAGAATCACAGAATCGTTATGGTTGGAAAGGACCTCCAGGGTCATCAAGTCCAACC
>JAVSBS010010778.1:0-20524 GCA_033124195.1 Coracias cyanogaster
GAGAGTCGCGGTGTCGGTCCCCTCTCCGCGACAGGTTTGCGGCCTTCTCCTCTCCTCAGAAGACGGGCGACAGCCGAAACGGTCACTTTGGGCCCAGAAAGCCAACGGCGTGCTGGGCTGTGTCACAAGAAGCGTGGACAGCAGCTGAAGGCAGGGGGTTCTGCCCCTCTGCGCCGCTCTGGTGAGACCCCACCTGGAGCACTGCCTCCAGCTTGGGAGCCCCCAGTGCAAGGACGTGGGCCTGTTGGAGTGGGGCCAGAAAAGGGCCACAAAAATGATCAGAGGGCTGGAACACCTCTGCTGCGAGGACAGGCTGAGAGAGTTGGGGTTGTTCTGGAGAACAGAAGCCTTTAGGGAAACCGTGTTGTGGCCTTTCAGAACTTAAAGGGAGCCTATAAGAAAGATAGGGATGGTCTTTAAAAGGGTCTGTTGCAAGGCTAACGAGGCTAACAGTTTAAAACTAAAAGGGTAGATCTAAGCTAGATTAAAGGAAATTTTTAATGCTGAGGGTGGTGAGACACCGGCCCAGGTTGCCCAGAGTGGTGGTCGATGCCCCATCCCTGGAAATATTCAGGGTCTGAAGGCAGGATGGGGCTCTAAGCAACTTGCTCTAGTTGAAGATGTCCCTGTTCACTGCGGGGAGGTTGGACTAGATGACCTTTAAAAGACCTTTCCAACCCAGACTGTCATATGATTTTTATGAAACTGCCACTATCCTGACAAGGCTCAGTGTCTTCAGCCCTGTCCTGATGCAGGGCTGAAAGCTGCTGTGCCACAGCAACTGAGATGTGCTGGTCTGGGCCATAGTTGGGAGGCTGGGCAGCCGGTGGGCTTGGTCCTCACTTGCCCTGCTTCCTAATCTGGCACATTACAGCCTAAGGTAACATGTTGGACTGTGAGGTGGCTAACTAATGTGCTTGGCACACCATGGTCTCTGAATCAAATTGTACTGTTTCTCAGTCTCGCCAGCAAACTTGGCTTGCCAGTGGTTACTGTAATAGCAGTTAAGTTTAGTGTCCTGTCCCTCTGCTAATCCCACTGTTTATAATTAGTTAGCTAAAACTCAAAGTAGGTCTGCTAGTTGGGGAGAATGAACCTTAGTGCAAATCCAGGTGTTTCCCTCCAGCTGGGTGCTTAAATCAATGCTATGGTACTGAGGCTGGGGCTTGCTGCAGGTGCCAGCTTTCAAATGGGGAATCAAAGTTGCAAGCAGCTGTTGAATCTTATGGCAGTAGATTGTTTATTTTGTGCAGGATGAGAAGGAGTTAGCGGTCCTGATTTAAATTGCAGTTTTGAATTTTCACATTTGACTAACTAATCCCTCTTGCGGTATCAATTAGCGTTCTTCATTTCCTGTCCTACAGTTGTTTGTTTTACAGCACTTTGTACTGCATTGGTTCAGCACCTCTTCTCGTGGGAATCCCCTTGCAAAGTTCCCCTTCTGCCTCAGTCTCAGAGAATTACGCACTTCACCATAAGACCACATAGCTTTCACAAAATCCTTTCTTCTCATGCAAAACACTGTTGCAAAGAATTGAGACCAGTAACAGAGAAGGCAAAATCACAGTTTTCATACCTCCTCACCACAAGAAACAAAGTTCTGATAGTACGGTACAGTGTAGTGTACTTCAGCGCTAATGTAACAGTAACAAACCACGTGGATTTCTTGCAGGGTGTCAGCTGTGTATTTGCTGTTACCTGTCACTTAGAACACAAGGCTGAGCAGAACCACTGCTGAACCTTAACTAACAGACAGATGCAAATCTTTTGCCTCACCACGGAGCAGACAGTACCATCTGTACCATGGAGTGCTCTGTAATTCTCGGCATTTCACTGACTGCTGCGAAATTCAGTCAAAACAAACCAACCCTGTAACCCCTATTTTGAATGCTGGGAGCCTTCCAATAGGGAATAGCATAATGAGTATTTCCTCTGGGGCAAATAACCTGAAGGTGGTTCTGAAGGATAAACCCTTTTAATATAATGAGGGTGTTAACCGAAAACAAAATATGGCTGTTTAAAGGGTATTATAGCTAATCCATTGCCAAACTTTCAGAAGATTCATTTTCCACAGTTTATGCTCTCAGGTCATTTGTCCAGAATCTCTTTGTCTTCCAGTGTGGAAAGTGGTTATTTTAACAAAATCCTACAATACACTGAAAATAGAAAAATGAATAATAATGTTAGGAAGAATTACTCACAATAATTATTTCATAGTTGGTTAAATAAACCCCTCAAAATTCTATATTTTAATTAGGGTCTGCAGCAGAAATTTATTTTGCCACATCCATCTCACTAAATGTATTACCAGTCTTCTGTTAAGAAAACAAACTACAAGGTGCAGATGCTGTAGCTCATCTTTTGCACCTTCTGTTTCATTGCACTGTTATTGAAAGTCATGTAATTGGGGCAGTACCAGTGGTCAACCTTAGAGTGATAAGTAGGCGCAAAGCTGGTGCTGGCCTGGGTGGGAGGCGGAGAGGCTGGGGGACCTGCTGGGCTGGCAGTGCTGTCCCCTGGGCCTTCGTGAGGATTACCAAATGGAGATGACATCACCTGCAGCCAATCGGGGGGCCCCGGGGGTACAGCTGGATGGAAGCCATATTCCACTTAAGTAACAAGACATGACATACCATGTGCTAATGCTAAATAATTTATCCCTCAGGCATATAGTGAATTGCAAAGCCAACCTGAGACCTGGTCAACAGTTTGTAGTTTAAATTAAAACTGGCTTTTCCATCTTATAGGGAGGGAGGGAGTTGTCAACTCTGTGATCAAACGTGGAATGCAGAAATCCGGTCTTCTCTTCTCTTCTGTTATAATTTGATCTAATCAAAACACTTTTTAGTGATTTTGGAGGTACACTCCACATATCGCTATTAACATGCCAGAAAATCTTAGAGTGAGTTTTAGGTAGCTGTGAATAATGATATCCAATAAATCCTTGAGACTTTGGCATTAGCACCTGTAATATCCTAAATCAAAGCTATTCCAAAATTCCATCATGTGTGTATTTGTGTTACAAATGGGTCTTTCCATAGCAGAGTCATAAATATATCTCATTAGGAATCCAGAGGCATTTGCTTCTGCTGAGGCTGAAGCTGCCGCCCAGTCAGCCTCTTTTCTGGATGGTTTGAGGTGGCAGGACACAAGAGGCTGGATATGATGTTAACCACAGCATTTTGTTTCCTGCTGTTGGCTACTGGAACTCGCAGCGTAGCCTTTCCAACTCAGTGGTCCAGCTAAGCTTGGCCAAACCTTTGACATACGTATGTTAAAATACAGAGCTGGTTTTACTTAAGAGTTGGGTACCACAATATGCTAAAAAGAAACCCTTCCACTGAAACCATGAGAAGTTGAAACCAGCCAGCACCTTCCGTATCTGTCCTTAGGTAGCACTTCACAAAAATGGTGGTTCAAATATTCTTTACTCTTCCAGTATACTATTGATCGAGAAATGAACAGTTAAAATATAGACTGTGTCAGTGGGAAGGAGATAGGAATCACCTTTAAGTTATTTTAGGATAAGAAATTAAAAGGACCTCTGGAATAAGTGAGCATATATTTGCCTAGTCTCTTTGCATTTGGCTAGTTAAAACCTGGAGAGCATGAAGTGGTACAGACATAAAAGGAGCATGTGGAAAAAAATACAAAACAAATTGGTTATGTCTCCGAAATGTCTTCAGGGAATTCGGCTTTATTGCCACAATAGCACACTTTCCAGTGTGCAATTACTCGTTGTCATGGAAAGGGATTTTGAAGATTTTTCTTGTCTTGGATGCTGCAAAGCATGCTTAATTTAAGAGGTTGCATTTGAGTTTTCCTTTCCATATTTGTTTATTTATCCAGGTTCTTGTATGATGGTCAGGCCGATACCCAAGTTACCCTTAGATAACAAAAGAAAAAAAAATGTGGCAGCAGCTAAAAAGTAAATCTGTTCTTTATTTTGTAAGTTATGTAAGTTGATAGTGTGCATTCTGTGATAGGGAAAGCTCTTCTGTTAATAATTTTCAACCCTGGCAAAAATGCATTTTTTTAATTGATCATTCTTTTTTTACTCAAACATGAGTAACAAAGCCTTTGCATCTAAATCCAAGTAGGAACAGAATTTGGCAAATCTAATTCCTTCCTGGATTTTCGCAGCTCTACTTCCTTTAGGAAGTTTTTAGTCAATGGGAAACAAAGGCTTATTGAAAGGATTAAAGTTACAACTATTCCCTTTGTTTTAGAGCTTCAATCACGGTTTTCCTCTAGTAAACAACATTTGCAATTAATAAAACTTCTAAAAAAACAGGAACTTTGGGGAAGTACGTGCTTATGATAAGCAGGATTTCTTTTAACAGAACTCTATACAAAGGTGTAGTCTTTTTCAGTTAAGACAATGATAGCAGTTGAGTTTCTCAATGCATTTTAAAAGTGTTCCTTCTGATAAACACAAGACAACATGCTCTACAGTCAGGGATGGGCAATACATTTAAATGGGATATATCTTGTCAACAGTTTACTGTGTCCCAAAATTATTTTAAATAGCTGCAAACAACTAACAACTCACATTTCATCTCATGCATAAAGCTAGTAATCATGTCGTACACAATGAAATATCTGCACCCCTTGGACATACAGTACTGCATATATTTATGAACTATTACCCAGAAATTGTTTATTGTTTCCCTTATATGATGCTTGAAAGAGGCATTTGGATAGCAGTTATCTGTGCAGGAATAAGACACATGGAATATTTAATCTTTATAATTTATCTTTTGCTATTTTCATGTCATGAAATATCTTATGAATATTTTCATGTTTATGTCAACTGTATTTTTCTTGCTCCCTTTATGTGTTTACTCCCAAGGAATTATATCCTGTCAGAGGGAAACTGAGGGAAACGTTGTATCTTTGTTGTCAGCCCTCCCTGGAGGGCAGTGTGGAGCTGTGGGATGATTGGGACAGACTGTTGGAGGAGACATTTCAGGAACAGCTCAACTATTGTTCTCACCCAAGTGTCCAGTTCTTTTCCTGGGGTGGCTTATGTCCAAAGGGTGCTGAAAACAGCAATCTGGAGAATAAAAGGACTGCAGTTCTGACCGGCCCCTTAAGCGTAAGCATGTTGTTGTTTTTTCATGTCATTTCGCATTTACAAAAAGCATCTTAATGCATTGTCCTTCTGATGACAATTTTTACACTTTTACCTCACACTGGCAGATTTTTTTTCTATCAGATCTTTTCAAGTAGATGTTCCTTTGAACTGAGAGTGTCTTTGCTAACCTCTAACCCAGAATCAGCTTCTGCTGAAGTTATAAATGTTTAGAAACAGAAAGTTTTGATGGAAATCCTGACTCAGACTGTATTTCAGTGGCAGGAACAGTGCTCTGTTATCAGTAGAATGTGAGTCAGGCACCAGCAGTAAATCTGATCTTTGAGATCATCCATTAGGAGTAAATGTTCTTTGTTGCGGTCTGAAACAAACAAGAAACAGAGACGAGTCATCTAAATGATTAAGTATGGCACAGAGGATGCTAAATACTATTTTTCAGACATTTTCCTAGAGCGATCGTTAGCTGTTTTGTAAACAAAGTGTGTTATTGATTAATAGTGCTACACCAGATATTCTGCATGTATACCTTCAACCAGGCTGTGAAGATAGTCACGCAGAAATCTGTAGGACAGTGTAAGTGGACAGACTGATTCCTAGAGGAAATAAGCGTTAGCATGAGAACAACAGCTGAACTAAAATCCCATAAGCCAGGAAAAACAGCTACACAATTACACTAACAGGTGGTTGGTTTCAAAACAAATTTCAAGGTCTGACAGCTCTGTGCACCTGCTTTGGGCTGATTTCTTTTAAGGACTTGGATTTGGCATGAACCATTGATAAAAAATGTAATTCTTTGTGTCTGAGAAAAGTCATCATTACCATATAGTGATGATAAACTACTAAAGCTTTCTAAGCATAGTACTTAGCCAAAAGGTAATATGGGTCGTTCTGCACACTCCGTCGTTATAGCTCAAGATTTTCTCTACCAGAGAGCTCCAGGCAAACACTGTTAGGATCAAGCCTCTCCTTCTGTAAAGTGAGATAATTCTATCTCACTAGAGTGGTGTGATTTGAATTAGGTATGACTTCAGCCTTTGCCTTCACCATCATAAGAAAAATCAAGTTTTATTTGATAGGGGATTTCGACAAAGATATTCCACAAATTTTGTTATGAAAGTTGTACTCTTTCTTCTGAATTTCTTTTAACTGTTAACATTTCATTTGGGGAGGTTTTTTCTTTGCTTATATTTGTTCTCAGCTTATAGGCATTTTTCCTGAGTTTTGAACAAAAAAGGATGGCCATTTTCATTTTGGAGAAAAAATCAAAACATGCTTTCATCATTTAAATGCTGTACTTGTGATGCTTTATAGATGGCTCCCACGTGTCAGTAAGAAATAGTATAAATCTTAAATGTGATCAGAACAGATTGATAGATACATCATTTTGAAGTTACTTAGTTTCTACAGAATTGAAATGAGAATTTCAGCATGGTCTAAATACCATGGAATTCAAGTTCCTCTAGTTTTCAGGTAGTGGGATTACAGACAGTGCCAAGTTTATCACATCTCTGTAAGATCTGAGCCTTTATTTTGAACACCTCACTTTGCAAACCTAACGTCATGGTTTTATATAATGCAATCCTGAGTTCTAGAAATGTGTTTTGTTAGTTTCTTGTAGGGCAAGCAGGAAGTATATTATGCTGGTTTTAAACTGTGAGCAACTCTTGTGCTTAGATTATATGCACAGCTACAGCCTAGTGCCATTCTGGGGACACCAGTATGACCTGCACACTCTGCAAACTGCAGCTACTTTTCACTGCTGTACTTGTCTCTTCTTGTCTGTTGAGCAAAACTGGTAGGCATTTACAGACTTTATGGTGTTCAAGATTGTGTGGCCTGCATATGGAACTGCTCATTTAGTTCTTTATCCTACTGGGAGGGTTTCATCTCTACATTTTGCTGTTTTTTTAAAGGCATAAAATGACGGTTCAGAGCCAGAAACAGAGAAACAGGATTATTAACCTGCATATCCCATCTGCTTTTTACAAATGAAAATGCAAATCTTCATGATAACAGGCTTTTGTTTTAACTGTCCTTCATTCAGAATGACTAAATACATTACTTGACAGCAGGGTGGGTATTTTTTTTGCTGAAGTTTCAGTTTCTTGGACCTTGATAGATTACTCCTTTTTCTGGATTGTTGAGGACATTCCTGTTAATTTTGCTTGGCTGCTGTGTATGATTTAACTGTCAAGGTCTGTCTGTTAGTTTTTCATATTTTTGTAGTTGCATTCCAGATTTCATGATCTGTAGACTTGAACCGTCTAACTGGAAAATAAGAAATGAAAGATACTAAGTTACACTTTGTGAAATATACTTAAAATGTCCATCTTTCAACTTGCTGTAGCAGTTACCTAGGTTTGCAGTGGTTTTGCCTTTATTGTAGTTATTCAGCTAATAAAGACTGGGGTGCCCTTTTTTTTCGGTTGTCAACTAGACAGACACTAGCACGAAGCCAAAACCTTAGCTGCCTTCCTTGAGGAGGAAGAGTTAGCAAAGCTGAGCATTAGGTTCCAGGACTGAGTGCAAAGATTGATGTCTTGAAGGATCAAGCTACAGAAAAAAAAAGTAGAGAAGATCATGTGGATGAAGTACCTAAGTATCTGGAAATCTTCCATAATGGATACCTACCAGCAAGCCAGGGACAATAGTATTTTCTGCCAGTGAGCTAGCAGAGACTGGCTGTCCACAGTACTGTCTTAAAGGTTAACTTCTGTGGTAACCTGCATTTATACCAAATTAAATGCAGTGTGAAGCCACACCCTCAGGCTGAACTACGCCTGTAAATGCCCCTCTGTCCATTTCTGACACAGTCATGCCGGTTAGCATTTGTTTAATGTAACATGGCTGAACTTACTTGAAACACCATGGGAGATACTCTCATGAACATACAGCATAGATAAGGGTTAGTGATTTCCACTGAAGTGTAGTGTGATGAACAACTGAGAAGGAGCCAGTGGGCAGTAGCTTGTTTGGCACAGCTGTTTGCAAAGGCCTGTGTCTGTAGTGTGAATCATTCTGAGATGTGCTTCCTGGGTTTTGTGCATTTGGAGACTACCACTATGTTTACTGCACTGCTGTGACAAACGGTGTCTTTATCCAGTACAAAGGCCGTTTAGATCTGTATTGTTTTCTCATGTATCAGCAGATTCCAACCTGCTATGGAGTGATCCTTTGTCACTTTCTTAGAATGTGGCTCTAAGCTTTTCAGAAGGTCAGGACATCTCAGGACTTAGCTTTGAATACCTCTCTCAGACTGTTGAAGTGTGCTCAGATTTTAAACTGAAAGATTTGACCCACTTTGGAGAGGAAGAAGAACAAATAGAACTGGAAGTGGGAAGGTCACCTTTAATAGCACATGAACTACTTCTTAACAAGCTTTACAATTGCTTTGTTTCTTCCTCTCCTAGTGCCGTAAACATGACTAGCCAAAGGAAGACCTTAGAAAACAACTCAAGGAAGCCACTACGAAGGCTGTTGAGAAAATAAGAAGCCACCTGGGACCGGTGAGTGTTAAACAAAACATTTTCTAATAGTTGTAGTGGATTGATTTCTCCACATCTCTCAGTAGCTACACATCACATATTTTGAACTGGTACAGTGAAGTAAGTGAGGGCATTCTCATACAGAAAGCTTACTTTTTAATGCATAAGAATAGACTGGGTTTTATTTGTAGTCCTTCTAAATCCCTGGTAAATAGACAGCTGCTTAACCCAAGGTTGAACAGAAGACAAAGGTTTTCATTACATCCTTTTTTCACTTGGAGTTTAGCTAAAAGAGACTCTCTTGTTTTTCTTGGTTTGGGCACAATTACTAGAGCAAGCACATTTGTCAATGAATTGAGAAATATGTAAGTTTTTAACATAATGTCAAAATTCTGAACCTTATGCTTAGGAGATTATATTGTTTAGAGGGGATGTTGCATTGCTGGTGGTTTGTAATATTTTATATTTGAAGAGTCAAGATGGGGTGATATTGACAAGTCATAGGTTAAACTTCGTAGTGAGAATAAGTTTGTAGATATCAAATCTAACTCTTCTTAGCTTGTTGTGTCTAAAAAAGGTGTTGGGACTAGGAGGTGAGCGCAGGTGGTATATCTGTGTCTGTAATCTGAAGTAACCATCATGTATTTTCAGAGTACCTATTACCAAGGTCACTGTAAGGTTATGTGGCACCCATGATCCCTGTCCCTCCTTTCCTAATTGTGCCTAAGTAGAAGGAGGAGTTACTCAAACAACGTGCAGTGCCTTTGTTGCCCAGGGTGGTCTGCACAAGTGTTTGCACTACATGCAGTGTATAGAGGGAAGACTTGATTCTCCCTGCCTTTCCATTCCCTTTCATTCCTTCACTGGGCAGCCTTCGTTTGTCTCCCCAGTGTGTTGCATCTTGCTCGCAGGCAAACATGGTCAACCTGTTAAAGAACGGTAGTAGGGGCAGGTGTTCCTCTGTCGTTATGTTCTACCTCTTGCCACGGTATTTAATCTCTCTCCCTCTGCATTTTGCTGCCTCTCACTTGAAGTCTAAGAGATGTCTCTAATGTAAATCGAAGGATGTTTTCTTTTCCTGTTATGTCTTCAAGAGCCCAATTCTCCTTGCATACACTAGCTCCCATTTGTAAACAGTAACTCTATCTCCATGGTTGGTTAGGTTATTGGACTACATTTCTCATTCAGCACTTAATTTTTATTTTCAGAAAAGCAACCTATGGCTCTTTACATTAGGAATCAAGAGGAGATTTTGCTAGAATACATTTTGCAAGCTGAAATGTTTCTAACAGTAAATGCAAAATTCTCATTTCTGTTAAGGGCTTGGATACATTTAGAATATAGTTTTATCCAGGACAATTTATCTCAAATTGGAGGAAAATATAAATTCTGAGGTGACATCAAGTGAAGTTTATGTCATAGACAGCATGAACAGAAGGAAGTGGTTCTTTATGAGAGGCAGCAGAACTGAGCAGGTGGGAAGAAAGAGAATGCAAATTTTGTGAAGGGAATCCAAAAGAAAAAACTTTTGTGTAATCAGTGTAGCAAAGAACATAATAATAACAGAGACAGAAATGTGGCAAACAAGAAAGGATTTTAAAAAATCTAGTTACACTCACTGAGCTGATGAGCCCTTGTATCATCTACTGTCTTGTACTTTGAAACTGAAGTCAACAATTACACAACAGAAATAAGAAAAATGCCTAAAAAACTAGTCTTGACTTTGAGTGTTTGAACTGTGAAATGCCTTTGTTTCATGTATTTATTTGTTTGTGATGTTATCTACAAGTGGTGACTGATTTCTTCCTGTAGAATATACATTCACTACAACTAAAGAGGGATGGGACATTCAACCTTTGTCTTTGGAGTGAGAAAATAAGTTGTATATGCACAGAGAACAGATTGTCCATGTTGTTTCTGTGTCTATCCCAAAGCCTTTATAAATGTCATATAACTTTTCTAGGGTAGGTTGAATATAATTTTAAATTATGGTCTAGTGATAAAAGTTAAAGCTGTAAACTGAGGTTGGCATAGAGTTGCAAAGGAAAATAATCTCATTTTAACTTGCTCTGTAGGTGGTACAGTGTTCTACAGAATCACTGAGCCATTACTTGCTCTCTAATTCTCCTTCATTTCTCTGTGCTGAGAAGCTATTAGTACAGGACGTAAATTCTGTCTGTGCTATATTCCTGCAGCTAACTGGTAAGAAATCAAATTTCTAAATTGTTGCAGCTCCTCAGACACCTCTACAGCTTCAGACAATAAAACCTTTTAAAACTTACGGGTTTTGGAATCGCCTATCTCTTCTCAGATACAGTGTTGTTATTGTAAAGGCTTTTTGGTTGATTCCAGCTCCAGAACATGTTTTCTGTGCAACATACTACTTCAAGCTCATGGATTTGTAATTAGTAGGGAAACCAAATTTGTAAGGCTGTTCACCTTTTAAAGCATCACAGTTAAGTTTAAGACATGGTTAATTACAGCAATAGTACTTCTTTGTCTTCACTGGACTTAGAAAAAGTGATTTTTGCATGTTGTGCTTGTTTGATTCAAGTGAAGCCATGGTCCCATCACGAACCCTGTAGCTTTCTTCTGTTCTGCTTTGCCACAAGCCACTTTCTGCTTAGGTGGTTAATTGTAGGTTTACTTTGGAAGGGTTTTGGTTCTGGCTTATTGTCTCAAAAGCAGCGGGCCTTAAACTGAACAGGATATAGCCAGGAATCATTTGAAATCCTATTGCTTCCAGTAACCTTGAGAAGGCTCATAAAAATATGACATGAGCTTGGGAGAGAGAAATGGAGAGATCCGATTACGGACAGAAAGAAAAACTTTATGTCCAGAGCAAGTGGTTAAGCTTCATGCCTCCATTTCCAAAACCACCTCCAAACAAGATCAAAATGATACCTGGGCTTGCTTTAGCTATTACAATCAGTGTTTCAGTTTGCTGTTATTTTTCCATTGAATAGCAAAAAAATGTATATGGTGGATTTATAAAATTATTCTTCTTATTTCCTTCATTGTGATAATTTCCTAGTCTCTGTTGTGTTTTTCCCCCCTCTCCTTTCTCCTCTCATGATTTTTCTTCCTGTCTTGATTTTCTGGGTTTGTTTCTCTGGAATGCTCTGCGGCAAAAGTTCTCAATGGTACAAACGCAAATAGATTCTCTTTAAAAAAAAAATAAATTCTTCTTCCCTTCATAGTCTTTACATATTTTAGCCAGCTTGGAGAGGTATTGCCTTTAAATATATGCATCATTAGTGAAGATCTGTGTGTGTACAACTGAGAGCAGAATTGGCTTAAAGTCTGCTTCAAAAGGAAATTTAGTAGGATCCTGCAATCCCAACCCGTTTCCCTTTCCAACAGCAATGAGCTGAATCAGAAGGGAACTAATGAATTCTGGTCGATTTCCTTCAGAGCACCAAAGCTCTTTAAACACATACTGAAGAAGGGAAATGAAGTAGGATTAGTCCATTTCCCTTTGAAGCCAGCTGTGTGTTCACAGTGCGAGTACTGCAACATTATTTCACTTGCCACTTTCTGGCTGTGGGCCAAACTCTGGTATGGTCTTGAATTGGTGCAAGATGAAAATATGTAGAGAAACACAATAGACTGCCTCTGGACAGTGAGTAAGAAGTTGGTGTCTGTATGGGAAACTGGCTTGTGGTGTTATTCTTCACTTCTTTACCTGTTTGGCAAGGGATCACCTAGTTATTTTTTTTCATTAGCTTTACCGTGGCGATAAGCAGTTCTGAAGCCTTATTTTCACTTTGAGATTGACTTCAAATGAGAGTGTGAATTTTAATGTGATGTTAAGACATTTTGTTATTTCCTTAGTGCTATTGAGTTGTGTTTTTGAGGGGGAAAAGTCTCACATGTTTCATCTTACACAGAGTGTGTGTGAGGAGGAAGGATGTTTGAGGAGTTGTATAATACTGAAAGTCATATATGTGTGACTCATGCAAGCACTAACTATTGTTCTGCCTGTATATAGCACCTTTCTTTCCAGGTCTCAAAACATTCTGTAAATAATGCAGTATTTGCTTAGCATGTGAAACTCTCAGGGACTGAAATATCCTTTTGCTCCAAAAGGATGAGACTTTGCCTCTCCACTTGCATTTAGTGTTGCAGAACTCTGGCTACCACATGATTGAACAGTTCTGATCCTTTGTGTAGGAGATAAGTAAAAGATAAGAAAAAGAATCTTACTGACAGCACTATACACATAAAGTACACTGGAACAAAAATTTGCTGCATTCTCCTAAGTACTGTGCCACGGGGAAGAATTGGAACATTTGGGCTGGGACCTTTCTTCTACAGAGCTATTGGATCTCTGTGCATTGCAGAGTCTTTCTTGTAATTTGTCCACAGACACTGGCCTTGGTCTTATCTGTCACAGGGCATCTGCAATTTCCATGTTTGTCAATGCCAATGTGGTTTTTTTTCCTGTTTAATTAACAGCACATTTCTGAAGGCACAAACTAAGCTGACAAATGTGCTGCCCTGATGGCATAAATGAGGCTGAACCAGGCATTCACTGCTATGGCAGTGTCAGCTGGAGGTGATACGTTCTTCACCGTCTGTGTTGACATAGCTATGCTGGCAGAAATTTGTAGAGTAATGCTGACTCTAGGCATCAGCAGATGAAGATTCTTGGCTCCCCTCAAAGTAGATGTGCACTAACCAAATTAGGGATTTGTAGATTAGGACTGGGACTTCAGACTTCAGAAGTGGGAGGAGAATGGCGGAATACCCAGAGCACCAGAGCAATATTGGACTCTGTCAGGCCAAATACAGTGCAGCTTCTCTCTGAGTTTCATGTTTCCTTGCAGGTTGAGTGAGCTGCTGAGTTGGTACTAGGACTGACAAAAGGCAACTGACATAAGCAACCTTTGTATTAAAAACATGCTGACAATTAAATTTAAGAAAGCTAGCAATAAATATAAGGAAACTTCCTTCTTGTTCTGACTGCTGTTTTTTACCTAATGACAATACTGTCTGCAATAGACAGTGAAGGATTGTGATTGCAGAGCTGAGCTCAGACCACAAAATCTGAATCTGTATGGGCCTGCCTTTTGAGAAGATTAGGCAGTCCAAAACTAAATCCATGGATAAAGCAGTGATCTTTCTTCAGGCTGTGGAAAACCAAAGGAATTTCTTAGTTTGCTGTTCTTTGTTCTCAGGAAAGCACAGTGAAAGGAGGGAAAATACGAAAGGCTATGCTTGCATTCCTGAAGAGGCCTTTAAAAAAAACCCAAACACCCAGGCAATAGAGTCAGGTAGGAAAAGATGAATGGCCCTGAGAATTTACATGCAAAACTGCCCTTATGGGAGAGCTACAGGAAAGCTTAAGAGATCTCAGTAAGTACTATTAACTCAGCCAAAAGCTAACCGAAAATAGTCAGTATTCTGCAGAGCCCAGTGAGCAGTCCCAAACGCATGCACGCAGATTAGACATGCATGACTTCTGGGGGCCCCAGGATGGAAGGGGATGCACCCGATCAGGAGAGCGGGGAAAAAACAAACA
Source organism: Coracias cyanogaster (assembly GCA_033124195.1). NCBI lineage: Eukaryota > Metazoa > Chordata > Aves > Coraciiformes > Coraciidae > Coracias > Coracias cyanogaster. The sequence goes on from JAVSBS010010778.1 coordinate 14,105, forward strand.
ACAAAAAAGTGCGGATAATTCAGTACTCCCTCACCCTCTACTCTAGAGATGTTCCCTTTTGTATCTAACACAACAGAAGTAGAAATTAGGCCACAGCATCACTGGAGCAGACGGGCACGCTCTGTCTGAGCAGCAGCAGCATGTGCTTCTTTTCAGGGAGTTGCCCGGCAACGGAATGCTGTCCGCCTGAGTAACTGCAGGAGCCCATTGAAACCCACCGGCGGGCAGGGGAGGGAGAGAAAGGAAGAAAGAAAGGAGGAGGGGGAAGAGTGAGCTCACCCGTTTAGAAATTTCTGGCAGCGAAGCGAAGACACTAAGAATGAAAGAGGGAAAGCAAACTAGGAAAGAGGAGAAAACTTGCTACTCGAGAGTAAACCTCTCCAGAGATGTCTGATTTTATTTCATACATGTCAGAGAGGGATCTTAATTTCACTGATGTTACAGAACATGTGAGGATGGTCACATCCAAAGAATGTATTACTTCTGATGCATGCTTCTGAAAAGCAGAAAGCACTTATGGGGAGCTGAACACACACACTCCACCTGACCACAGGTGGAGCAAGGCGTCCTCCAGTGCAGCCGCTTCCCTTGTATGGCACTCTGGGTGACTGGCCTTTCAGGCCGGTAAACTCGGCTGCTATTAGCCCAGCAGGACAGGACATGTGAGCTCCTATAATGACATCACTAAATGCTGTGCTGAGAACTCGTTCTATTATAGTGACCAACAATTAGATTGCATCATTGTGCCAAATGACTAATTTCTATTAGTGTGGGAATTAGTTAAATACCACTTCATCCGGGATCTTAAAGAACCTGAGGGAGTCAAGTGTTTAACTCACATTGAATTTCAATTGCATATCTCCCAGGGAAAATTAATGAGTCCTAAGAAGCCTTGCTGTTTCCAAAGGAGCTTAAATTTATTGTTTGCTGTCCAAGTCTCTTTTTCTCCTCATTTATAGATACGAAGTATTCATTTTTACATGCAGAATTATTTATCAGTAATTTCAGTTATTAACAGTTTGAAAATTTGGAGTCCTTGCTCTTAGGGAACAAGCTTTCAAATTATTCCAACTAAATGCTGTTGTCAGAGTTGTGAAGTAAATAGTTGTGAAGATGGACATCTTGACCACTTTAAGAGCAGCTCACTGAACTAAATGGTTAATTCTTTCAGAAGTCAGGATCAGATTCAGGAAATGAGCACTGAAACAGCCTTCACTGGGGGCTATTGCAGTATGATTTCTTAGGGAAAACTCAAGCCCTGGAGAAAATACAGGAATTAGTTAAATATCCAAACCGGAAATGCTGTATTACATTAGGCCAATATTCCCTCTGATATGAAGCTAATTTCTGACAGTTACCAGAAGCACAGGAAAGTATATTATGAATAATTTTGAAAAGGATTGGTTGCAAAGGGAATCTCTTTCAAACCGTAATCTATTGATGGTAGGATTATTTTTTTAAATGTAAAGGTTAAAGAAAATATATGTCAGTATGATTGGTCCTTGTAAGAACTCTAGAAGAGCTGTAAGTCCCCACAGACCAACGCATCCATTATGAGTTTGAATTATTTTTCTATGCTGAACAATTTCTATGGTGCGTCCTCCCAGGAGCTCTGCTCACTCGTAAGTTGTTCTATCTTCTTTGCTTTTTCCTCAAGATACGTATAGGAATCCAGCTAGTAGTATAAATGTGCTTAATATATTCAAATTAATTGGACAGTCATTATTGTACATGAGACTGATGAGATATTAATGGTTGAATATACCCTCCAAGAAGAGGGATGTGCTGTCACACTGTCCTGCTGGGTGAAGGCCACTGTTCTGCAGCAGCCAACCATGTCTGAATTTCAGGGATGATACTGACAGACTCAGGTAGAAGCAGCATGGATCTTTTCTCAATTACAGAAGTGGTTTATGATTTATGGTGAGAGCAGAGATTTGGAAGCTGTCTTTGCAAAAAAACTACCCAAGGAACTGGGCATAATATTCCCATTATATCTGAAAAATTCTGTCATGTGAGGTAACAAACACGCTTTTTTGCATTATGAGGCATTAAACTATAATAAAATAAAATGTAGATAAAGGAAATAATTTTTTTTCTTTTGGAAATGAGGATGTAAATTACTGGGGTTTTGTTGTCTTTCAATAATTGTTGTGATACGTTTAGAAAGAAGTTAGAATGTCTGGGGAGAATTAACTACCCAGGTAATTGGTGATTGTGACAGTTACTGCTGTAGCACTGAAAGAAGCAAATCTTTTGGGATCAAACATCCTATATGCTGTCCCTATGACATTCATACTTCAAGAGTACAGTCTTCCAGGCTATTTTTTAGATTCTATGTTGCTGCTGTCATCAAGCATATCATTCCTATTATTCTCAGTTCACTGGGTTGTGCATGAAACAGTTTTTCTCCCAAAGCCCAGGAAATGAGCCATGTTGATTGTTTATCAGCAAACACAAGTGAAGTTTACCTTTGTGTTTGACTGCAAGAGAATTTTCTGTAATCCCAAACTCTGTATCCATTCTATGTCTGAAAGCAGGATCAGAAATTCCCACCTTTTCCAGGGTATGTGATTATTTCAGCTGTTCTGATACAATACGACTGGGCTCAGTCTTTGCTTTTCTCTTATCAGGTTTGCCATACTCTACAATACAATAAACCCACAGACAAAAAACAATGTTAAAATAAGGTTAAGGTGAGGACATATGCTCACAAAGGAAGGAAGTTCTGAAATACTGTTTTCATTAAAATCTTCACTCAACAAGCAGAATGTTATTAAAAGATGGAGGGTCTGTGGCTGAGGACTGAAAGTACCCTAAAATTTTTACTACTCTGGTATGATCTTTATTGCACAAAATGATTGTTCTGTGATCTACTCCAGTTTGATAATCCCATCCACTATCAAAATGAAAGAAGAGCTATTGGAGTAGATTAGCTGCAATACTTACTGCTATGTATTTTTATGCATCAGTATTTTTTCTTTGATGTCTAGAGGCAACATTCAAAGCTGAGAGCCTGTGTTCAATTCTGAAATTCTCCACATTTTACAAACCTCCTCTGATCATCCTGTTATGTATTTTAAACTCTGAAATGCCATCTTGAGTACCTGATTTGAAGACTGAGTTGTCAGTTGTTAGTCTAACTTTTGCAGATCCACATTAAGCTACTTAGTTTTGTCCAGACAGGTTTCCAAGCACATTTACTCAATTTCACATGGACATCACAAAAAATGCCTTTGGTACAAATCTTGTTCACTTTGATGAGGTTTCCATAGATTCCACAAATATGATTTGATACCTAGATTATTTTCTTTATTGACGCCCTCCGATGCTTGCCTTCATTTTGACTTGGTATCATTCCTACATGGCATTTAAAAATCACGTAGATTACTTTGAGGAATTTCATGCCGTCTTTTCTGAGATTACTTTACTGGAAACCCACACTGTATTTGATCTTCTGCACCATACTCCAGTGGCAAAATATGATCAGAAATGTATATTATAATTTTCAATATTTTTTTCCTATGGTACTTGCTATCAAGAGAAAGGATTTTTCATCCAATAAGTATATTGTGATGATAAAAATAGAGTCAACTGGTAATAAATATATGTCAAGCAAAAGCTATAGTTTGCTAATTACAATGAGGTTGTGTGGAAGTCCTGGGAGGACACTATAATGATCATACTGGCATCAAAAAGTCACACCTTTTGCAAATGTTCTGTGCCTTCAAATGAACTATAAACAAAACAGAGCTGTCTGAACAGTGCAGGAGGAGCTATGATTTTTTTTTTTTCCAGAAGTTTCACGCATACAGGAGACAAACTATTAACTGTATAAAACAATTTACAAGGATTTTCTGCTACTGTCACTCTTGGATGGTTTTATTCTGGAATAAGAATGCCCATACATTGAGAGTTTGGATTTGGGTAATTCTAAAAGTAATTGTTCTACTTTGAACATATATCTTGTTTGTATGAACATGATAAGGCAAGGGCTTAGCTTTTGTCAAGATGCCATTCCAGGTTTTTATTGCAAGTTGCTTTGGAAAGCTATAGCACAAGGTAGAATATATTCTGTTTAAAAATTCTATAGGAAAGTCTGAGGTTGTGTGTATGCTTGTAATCCTGTGCTCAAGATATTGCTGCTGTGAGAAGCTCTGTATTTTTTTCTCATTATATTGTTTACTTTTTTTTCTGTTTCTTTCTCTTTTCCCTTCTGTCTTAGTTTTTCCTTTCTTGTGTTAGACAATAAAATCAGTCAATTGAAAGAAAAACCCATGTAAGGTAAAAGATGAATAGATTTTCAGTCATAGTGAGCATTGCAGTTATTGTGAATTGGGGTGTGTTTCTTTGACATAACTAACTGTCATAATATGATGGCTGTCAGATTAAAAACAAATCTGATTTTAGTTATTCTGTATATATGTACAGATCCTTTGTTGTCTAAGTTATCAGAGCTGATGACTTGTTGCACCGTGATATATTACTCCAGCTGGGGAGTGGCCAGTGTAAGAATATTGACGGATCAATGGTTCAATTTTTCTTTCATTTTGTAATTTTTCCCCTCTAATTTTTCCTTTATTTTACTCTTCTGTGTTTTCCTCTGTCTTTTTGTTGGCTACATGGTTATTTAGGGAATCTAGTATTTATAGGGTTGTTTAGAGTAATGCATGTTTTCACATTTAGTTTGGTATAAAATTTACATATGTTTGGCAGTGCTGTGTCAAATGGGAGTAAATCCTAAGGAGGTGCCCATTACTTAACCCAGTGTCTTGTGTTATCCAAAGAATAACTTCAAAGCTGATTATTTTACCGAGAGGCACCACACAGGGCAACCCTTTGATTTTCTTTTTTACTGCTCACAAGCTCTGATAAAACAAATTAAAATAAAATTTCTCAAAGACTTCTTTATATTTTTAGTTGCTCCAATAAAAGAGATCACCTCCACATTTTTGGGTGTGCTATAAAGTGCCTTTCTGTTGAACTGGTGTGATTACCATTTGCACATTCCTTCGTTTAAAGGAAAAAAGAAAGCTTTATAACGTGGAGCCTGTATTACACAGCCCTGTCATTGTGTTTAAAGGGATTCAGTACTGCAGCTGTTTATTCCCTTTTTTTCTTTTCTCTGACAACAATTTAAGATTATTTTGGTTGAAGTGAAATCATGTTCCTGTTATTCACCTATGTTATAAAAATCCTACCATATTTGAAAGTGTCATCAGTTCAGCAAATGTTTGAAATTGTATTGAGAAGTTAATAGATATGAGCAGATGGGTCCCCAGTTTCAATCCCTAAAGTGAAAGATGTGTACTGCTGAGAACCTGCCTTTAAATAATTACTATACCATATGTTGTTGTAAAGAAACACATGAAGGTTTGGCAAACTGTTTAAAAAAATACTTCATATCTTTCAACCTTTTATTTTAAGATTACCAAAGTTATTTCAAAACCTGGAACAAGTGATTTAAACCATGTTATAGTGCCGATGAGCATTTGACCTGCTACGTACTAAACAGCTATGTGAATAATTGAGAAAGACTTAGAAAATTGCTAATGCTATATCAAATTGTATGTTGGCAAATCATTTGACAGGCCTGCTCCGAAGTTTTGTTTGATATGTGAGAACATAGCCATCTCACACTGTTTTTATTATGAATGCAGGAAGTAATGGTTATTAGGGCCTGGGAATCCTGTTAAAACATGTACTTGAATTAACATGTTACCACTGACAGTGGGCTTTGTTTGCAAGGGAAAGAGCTTGAAGTATGCAAGTATTAGAAGTATTTAAAAAAAAGCAAAAGGTACAGTAAAAAAACTGTGTACACAAGTGAAATGAAAGATGAAGTCAACAATCTCTCTTTTAGTGCATTGAAAGTAACCACACACTTAACACGTGAACTCTGTTAATTTACAACAGTTGGAAGCAACATAAGAGAACATAAATAAGTCAAGGCTTGTATGAAGAAGTAATATCTTTTACTAGGCAAATCACTTAAATGAAATAGCAGCTGGACTTTCTGAGGTATAAGCTCTTATTTAGGCCTGAAGTAAAGTAACTACTGAATATATTGTTTTGCCTAGTAAAAATATTGACTATCCCTATATATCTTAAATCATTTATGTGCACAGACTGTAGTAGTTGCACCATCATTGCTACTAGAAATATAATATATTTATGAAAAGAGCTTTTTTCCCCTAGTTAGAGCCTCTATTCTGCTTAACAAAGTGATTCCTATGCAAAAAAGGCAGAGTCAATAGCAGTGCCACATACCATGCAATCCCAGTTAGAAGCAGTATGCTTTGAGATAGAGATCCTTAGATACAGCTTGCCTGGAATTACAGAATCACAGAGTCACAGAATCATTATGGTTGGAAAGGACCTCCAGGGTCATCAAGTCCAACCTTTCTCCTAGCATCTCTC
>JAVSBS010010778.1:20624-37580 GCA_033124195.1 Coracias cyanogaster
CTATCATCACTAATTTGAGAGAAGAGACCAACACCAGCCTCGCTACAACCTCCTTTGAGGTAGTTGTAGAGGGCAATAAGGTCTCCTCTCAGTCTCCTCTTCTCTAGACTAAACAAACCCAGTTCCCTCAGCTGCTCTTCATAAGGCATGCTCTCCAGCCCTTTCACCAGCTTTGTTGCCCTTCTTTGCACCCGCTCCAGATTCCATTAGATAGATATGTTCCGAATTTGTTTGGAGCATTGTTTGTTAGAGACTGTTCCTGAAGACTCTGCTTCTGTAGTCTACAGCTGGACATTTATCCTCCAAGGCTGAACCCTTGATAACTTGATATAGTCTTACATCACAATTTGTAGACTTCACACAGGAAAAAAACAATTACCAATTCTAATTAGTATTTGGTATTTTGGACCCTGTTCTGCAGTAAGTTTTAAAGTAAGTTCTGTAAATATCTAAGCTATGTGGTAAGATTAGTGCTGTGCCCTGGCAATCTATTCAGATAGAGAATTAACTCCCTCATTTAGGCTGAATGAGCAGTTGTGTTGACTCACGAAGTCTAGTGGGAACATGCTGACTGTACAGTTTTTGTATTCTGCCTAGCTAGGGGGACTTTTGATTTTGTCATTGCTCCCTAAGATAGTTAAAACAATGTAACTCTGTAGGCTAAATACAGTTACTCTTCTATAATACATTATATGTATGACTTTTGTATTTGAGGAGAAAGTTTTTCTAAGGCCTAGGTAATAATTAGGTGGTGAAGGAGTGCATGTTTATGTAATAATGTGATGAAACAGGGATGGTACAAGCACATCCATAGTTAGTAGTAGTGCTGTAACTCTGGTGATCTCAGAGTATAGAAGTACAAGCAAAGCAGGGCCTCTAGTAAGAGGCAAAATCTTAGTATATCAGTGTTCAGCTGGAGAAATTGATAAGCTGTTGAAAATGCAAGACAGAAAGAGACGTGAAGTAGGAGCAACAAATGTCAAACTGCATTCCATTTGGGAATAATTTCTTTGATAATTTAAATTACTTAATTATGTGAACAGTTTGAAGGGAAAAAAGGTGACAAGCACTGCTGCGGCACAGGGAGAGATGGAAAAGTCATTAGTCGCTGGGAGACTGAAGGATGATGACTACAATAAAGGAAAGTTTAGAAGCAACTACTAAAAAGGAAAAACCTAATCTACCGAGATAGTTTATTATAAACAAAACCACAACTATGCTGTTGCAAAGTAAACCTGTGAATTTTAGCAATTCCTTGTGGGTTTGTGTCAAAACAGAGTTTCTCCACCAGCATCCTTGCCAGACTGTGATTTACTATCCGTAATGTAATTGTCTTCATGATTGTATTTAAAGTAACTGGGTTCTTTCTTTGTTCTTTCATTTCCTTAAATTGAATGTTTTCTCTCTTTAAGTGTGACGCACTTGTTCTTTTATTTGGTGAATCAAAGCAACTTAGACAGATTGCATAGCATTGTTTCTAATCAAATGAAAGCAGATAACTCTGTAGTTTGAAAGTGAAACCCAACAGCAGTTCCAATGAAAACAAATCTCATTAAGTGTAACTGTTTTTTCTATTTATATTGCCTTGCTTTCTATCTCCTTGCAAATTGCTGCTTCTTCCTTCTTTTGTAGTTCTAGCAAACCAAAGTGAAACTAAACATGCTTTGATTGCATTTACAACATAATAAAAAAAATTCAGTGACTCTCATATCACATGGAAGGTACATGCTCTATTTTTTTAAAGACTCAGTTATGTGAACTTTGTAGAATGTTTGTTGTTTGGTATTATCAATACTTCTTCTTCCATAACAAATTTGTCTGAAATACTTTCAAAGGAAGATATCTTATAAAATTTCAAAAGACATGGTTGGAGTCCTACTGAAGTGTTTCCTGTGGCAATCATATTCTCAAACAAGTGTTGATTATTAAATACCTTTCTTAGTGTATACATTTTATTTTTAGTAATGATGAATGTAGACATTTACATAGCTTCTCTTCTTGCCTATGAAGTGTCCTACCAAAATGGAATGCAGTTCTGCTGTGAAGGAGAGAACAAGTCTTACGATTAACATTGGTCATTTGTTACTGCAAAAATCCCACTGAAAATCTACTTCTAAGAAATTATATCTCACATTACTAATTCTACACATTTTTATTATGAAATTGATATAGTGACAACTATCAGTGTGATTTGCTGATATCTATCATAACAAAGAACCAAATACCAAAACTAGTTTTCAAATTGGTGCTTGTAATATTTTGTGAGTGCAGGCTTTTGCACACAGCATACTTGCATATGCAAAACCAGAAAGTTATGTGTTCTAATCATACCTGTACCTGCAAAAGAGGTTTAATATGTAAATGTGCAAGCACATAATTTGAAGAGAGAATTGCTCATGTAGCGCAGTACTTTTAATATCAGCAGGAGGTGAGGACCATAAGAATTGTGCAGTGTCAATTCATTAAGCAATTCTGTGAAAAGTGTTTCAGTGAAAATAAAAGGGTTGTCTATTTAACTGACTCATAATATTGCATATTGAATGTACATCGTCTACAGTAGAGATTCAAGGATGGAAAGCTAAAATTTTTGTGTGCAAGTTTAAAAAATAATTTGTTCTGAACAAACTGCATTTTTCTGGATCAGGTGATGCATGAACAACCAGTTCCTTAACAACAGCAGTTTTATAAAAGGTATAAAATACACTAAAGTAATCATCTGTAATTCAAACAATGAAAGACACATTTCTGTAAGCAGCTGTGTTTTTTAAAGGAGAACATAGAGAAATGCTTGTGATAAAATGTGCAGTAAAGTTTCATAAAAAGATTGGAGAAAAAAAAATTGTCTTAACAATTTTGAAGGGAAGAGATCATTCCAGATTAAAGATATTATAGATTAGAATCCTTCTGTGCTCTGGAAATTTAAGGAGGGAAAGGAATACAGAGAGTAGGATATGAGAGTGTAAGTAAATCAGATTAGAGGATAGGAAGATCCAAATTACAGTGTGGCTTCATAGCTAATAAGCAGAAAATTTGGGAAATCAAAACTACCATAATTTAAAAAAAAATATGGAGATGACACCTACATATTTGGTGCTGTTGAAGAAGAACTGACAATAAGTGGTAATTAAACTTCTAAACACTGTTTTTTCCACATTCACAGAATGACAGAATAGTTGATGCTGAAAGGGACCTCCTGAGATTGTCCAGACCAAAGCCTCTGCTCAAAACAGGGTCAGCTAGAGCAGGTTGACAAGGGCTGTGTCTAGTTGGGTTTTGAGCATCTCCAAGGATGGAGCCTCCATACCTTCCCTGGGCAGCCTGTTCCATTTTTTTACCATCTTCACAGTGAAAAATGTTTTCATTTGTTTTTTTTCTTACAGTTAAATGGAATTTTTTGTGTTTCCATTTGCTCTCATCAAGAAACTAAATTAAGCACTAAACCAACTGATAGTCCTAAACAGCATTTTCACTAGGGAATGATTGTTTAATTTTTCCTACACTATCTTAGATAACATTGGATTTTGAGCATAAAATTACTTTTTCCTTATGTAGAAGAGTTTGACCTTGTGAGAAAAAATCTGAAAATTTCTGTGCAGAAATGTTTTTTGGTCAGCTGCCACTGAGTAATAGCGATCTTTTGAGTGATTGCTGTAGAATGCTTTTCATGAGAGGAAAGCTACTGACCTACATAGTAGGTTTTACTTTAAAAATTCCTACTACTCTCACTTCTGTCAGTGTTTCTAGGGTGTAAGTGGCTAAGGGTAACCAGTGCCTTAAGATCTGGATCTCCTATCAATTAATTTCCTTTTGAATAATTGCTTGCTCTGGACATCTGGCATGATTACTTCTATCACATTGCTTTTGTCTCTGTTTCCACCAGACATCTGCCCTACAGACATTGTTTTCATTGCCAAAAACGTCTAGAAAACCTGAGTTAGTCTCAGCTAGAGAACAGACTATAGACAAAATCTGAGTGAGCATAAAGAAGTTTGTGGTTTCCATAATGTTTTTTGCTCTTTATATTTGACCTGCTAGTTTAGCTAAAACCGTAAGTTGTGTCATACTCACTAAGATTTCTTTCAAGCTAAGAAGCATTCATTTTTCTGTATTATCTATCAGCTGTATATTTTGCCAAGTGCAACTTGTCACTAGGTTGTAGTGTCCTAAAAATACTGTGAAACAACAAGAAGTGTTTCTGTAACATTGGCAAAAGGCCACTGTCACAAAGAGGGCTTCATTTCTGAATACTGATAATAAAGAATATCCTTCATTTCCTGGATACTGACCAGCCAATGATTACTTATATAATAATTTTACATTTTTATTCTGTAGAATGCTAGTAGACTGATGAACATAAGAACTGTGTAAAGGAAATTATCAGCTTATTGGTTCTGCTTTTATTTAAAATTATTCCTTTTACTATATACTTCAGAAAAATCAAAGAACATGTTACTAATCAGTGGCATTACAAGTCCAGTTTTGGAATTAGAGAGGTGTAAGTCTCTTCACAGTTCTAAATTAGTGACTGACATAGGCACTCAGACCTGAAATCTGTGCATATTAGCAGTATGCAATATTCCTTCCTCAGTGTGGGTATTCAGTTTGCTGGAAGAAGTTGCTGAAAGAGGAAGAAGATCTCATTGTATTTTCACATATCAAATTTACTTGACTATGTCTAATTATATCGTGCTTGACTGTCGGTGGAAAAAGTGCTTGGGTAATCTTTTCCAAGAGCATAATGAAAAAAGTAACAAAAAGACCAACAATACTAGGGTTTTTCTTTCTCCCTATTCTGTTTGCTGTGATGGTGATGTTTCCCTTTTAGGCACTTCTGGTTGTTTCCATTTTAAAAATTGTATCTTTGTGCTAAAATACTTCGTTTTCTTCCTTCTCCATTTTTGCTCTGCCCACTCAGGCTTTCCCATGCCAAACTGATTTTACTAGGACAATCCCATGACAGTTCAAATTCTGAAAAATACTTTTATGGAATGTTGAAGGATACATGTATAGTCTGACATGTTGTGTCTTCTTCCACTGTCTCTTGTAAGATACTTAAAATATAGCCCACTTTTCCACTCTATTTACTGGAATCTGTACAGTCTACAGCTGCTGCCTTCACAGTAGCTGCTCATATAATCTAGGAGCCACAGGTTGTCTTCTCTTTTATATTGGAGAAAAGGAGTTTCTCAGTATTTATTTTCTAAGATCAAAATAAGAAAAGAGGTTGGGAAGCCATAGTTTAGTGGAATTTAAGCTCAGGGTAATGCAGATGGTAACAATACCATTATTTCAAAGGGTTAATTCACTTTTCTTTCTTAATTTGTTTCCACATTATAATCCATTTCATAGGAAATGTCTTCATGTTGTTGCAGCCCAGTATCACTGTTTATACTGGATTGTGCAGTTAAATATTTCTGTTACCTTGAGAGTCAATATCAAAGGTTCTTGCAGTGCCAGCTGCTCATACTAAGTTATTTTCTGTCCTTATCTTGGTACCTGGCAAGTTTCACATGGCATTTCTGCCATGTGTCTTCCTAAAGTTGAAGAGTCTGTGTTCTCCCTTCCTGTAATCTGTGTAAATAATCTCTTTTAGTTCCTAATATTCTGGTTGTGGATTCCCAATGTGAAAATAAAATGGATTTACATCCTTCACTGGGAGAGCTGTTTCGGCCATGAGCTTATTGACTTCTTTTTATGAAAAATAATTATGCCTTGTACTGCTTCCAGAAGTAATGGTAGAAATTTATGCCTTGTTAATTCCTACTCCACCTTTTATCCTGGCAAAATCTCTCAAAATTCCTTCTTTGTTCAAGGTAAATCTTTATTGCGAGGTAAGTCAAAAGATTATTTTGCCTGAGTTTCTTCCAAAAGTATGCTCTTGAAAAGCTGAGAGACTGCTTCCTGCTGTAGACTTTGAATGCCACCTTTTTGTTTAAACAGACAGCAAGTTGTCATCTCTTGAAGCCCCTTTAATGTGTTGGGGCTGAAAGCACCTGAAGGATGACCCGTGTCAAGCATGTTCTCCTGGTATAGTGGAGACATTAAAGGCATCCCCTGTTTTAAACACATGCTGTTTACACAAACAATTTGAAGAAGTAGTTAGGCAGTAGATGTAGAAGGAAACAAATTCTACTTTCTCAGGGCAGAGGTGCTGAAGGCCAAGTTTATAGAGGAGCTGGCTTGCTTACTTACATATGGGCAAGCTTGCTTTTCTTTTGCTTTATCCCGCTTGATAACATCCTGCTGTATTAAGAAATGGTAGTAAGTGGAAGAATGTGATAATGTCCTTAGTACTTCTAAATGCATTGTCTTTGTTGTATGCTATCTCTAATCTTACATGTGATAAGGTGTCAGGGTTTTGACTTTTATATGCAAAACAGCTAATTAAAGACATGTTTCCCTTTTCCATTTGTATGCTAACATTTTCAATTTTCACACTTACAAATGTAACTGATTGTTTCTAACACTTTGATCACAAACTCCAAACAGCACCTAATCTCTGTAAGTTTGTTTGTAGGAAGAACTATATGAATAATTAGAGATTTTCATGCTGCTGAAGTGAAATAGTTTTGAGGTAAGTGTAATGCACTTGTCATGACTGAAATCTGCAGTACATTTTCTCCTGGGATAAAATGTCTCCTATCTCTGTATCCCTTGTCTTGCCAGTACTCATAATATTTTTGTTTTCACCTTCAGGACCAAAATATTGGAATTTATCTTCTCATACTAGTCTTTTCCTACTGGGTTCCACATCATGGTGGCCTGTCGTCTTCCCTGTGCTGTTAGCAGTGGACACTGCATGTTCCCACAGTCTGTAGCTATGTTTTAGTCTCAGCTGTGGTAAGGATTGTAATTGAGGCTTTTGCATGTTCCTAAATGCTTGAGAATGTTTTTAGAAATGGCTGGTGATTGAGGGGACATATCCAGACATTTCTTTTAGAGGTGGTGAAGATATTGGTGCTGAAAGTGAGACACAGTTGTTGAATCTGGACAGTCCAAATAAAAAAAACCCCTCCTATTGTCCAAAGCAGGAGAGCAGCAATCGTGCCACAGCCTCACTACAGAAATCTGTTCTACCATCAGTTTCAGCTTCATTAGCTTTCCATCTAGTGCCAAATCTGAAGCAGAACTGGCTTCCTGCTTTCTGTGCTTTCCCGTGAAATTGCTTCGTCCTCTCTCCCAGAACTCACAAACCCAGTCTCTACATTGCTGACTGCTTTTTAAAGCTGTTTTTAAAAAAGCCTCTCTGGTTTCATGAAGCTCTCTGTTTCTGGAGTTACAATATCATCCAATACACTTTCAATAACTTTGTCTTCCAGCCAATTACCTTTTCTCTTGAATGTTCCTACAAAATGCTGGGTGTTCAGACCTGTAGTGTTTAAGAATTCAGATATCCCACTGCTTTCAGTACGACTTCCGAAATTCCAAAAACTGAACATTAAGAACAACTTGAAGTGGTCAGACCAAGGGTTCATGTGAATCCGTGGCTTGTTGTCTTGCACTGACCAGCATCAGAGTATGGGAAGGAGTATAAGAAGACAGTAAGTATACAGCGATATTTCTCAAAAATGCTCTCCCAGCCTCCAGTGATTTTCAGAGCAGAAGTTTCTTAAGCCAAATGCAGCCTCTCTGTGTTTAATTATCCATGCTGGATATTCTTCCATTAATTTTATGAAATCCCTTTTAACATCTTTAAGTTCTACAGATTAACTATACAGTATGGAGAAACATCTCCTTGTGTTGGTCCTGAACCTGATGCTCCCTAGTCTTATGTCAGTCTGTTTGTACACTCATCTATTTATCCTCTTCATACCACAAAAACTGATCGGTCTATCTCTCTCTCTATCTAGAAGCTGTAGACTCCTGTATATATTTTTGTTCTTCATATATATTGTTGTGCTGGTTCAGCCATCATCATTTTATGCTGCCATCAGGTGCCTGATCACACAGGCCAACACTGAACTCAACAACATCCCCTCAGAAGTCTTCTTTCCAACAATCCTGCCATAGGTTCCTGTGGGCCCAGCTCCTCCTCTGCCCACTGTGGTGCCAGCATCGCCTGCTGGACACAAGGGACAGAGATGGCTCCCTCAGTGGCCCTTCACATGGAAGGACACCACTGAAAGACTTCAGCAAGATGCAGCCAGCCCCAACAGAAGCTATACCCAACTGGAAGCTCCTTTGACTGATCAGCCTCTGACTACTAGTAGCCCTGGCCTTGCCCACAACCCCAACCATATACTTATGTAAGATAGAAACTGTCTCAACGTTATGTGTATGGATGGAGGGGGTGGGGAATGTGCTTTCTTGAAGGGATCTGTAAACAGGAAAATGAATGTGTCACGTAGACTGCAGCAGAGTAAGCACACAGGTGCTGTCCGGTGCTTGTGGGAGGATGCAGAAGCTGCTTGACTCATTCACTACTCCAGTCATTGTATGTGAGTAAGCTACAGCAAAGCCCCTCTGAGACAGGGACTTGTCTATATGATGGAGAATCAAATACTGCAGCAAAAAGTTCCCAGGAAGAAAACATGAAGCTAGGAGAAAGAAAAAGAGAAAATTACAGAAAGGTATTAATTGGAAAGAAGTTTTTCCCTTGGTTCTTTTTTAAGGAATTTCACTTTTTAGAGATGTGGCAGAATGTCTTTAGACAGTTGTAACATGTTATTCTCCCCTCTTTGCTGTTCATTCCTTTTTAATACATTTCTTTTTTTCACCTTTTCCTTTCTACCTTACTCTTTATTCTCATAATTCAACCTTTGACTGCTTTATATTTATACTTTTTCTTCATTTGGATCAGTTAGTAAAAGTAAGATACTACTTTTGATGTCTTATTAGCATTTTTGGAAGCTTTCTTCTTCCTTCCCAGTTTCTGGGTACAGAAGCATGAGAGTTGTGAAGCCAGTATAGTAAATAATGGGAATTGTATGTTTCTATATTTGATTAGTTTATAGTACTCTGTTCTCATAATGAAGGCAACTGAAAAGGTTTTAGCATATAAATAAAAGACTCTGTCTGCAGTTCAAACTCGTGAAGCTGCACACAGGCAGCTTCAGAACAGCCACCAGCCAACAACATGATCAGATATCACTGCCGGGAAAAAATACATTCCTGACTTTGACATCTGGGTCCTGCAGCTGGAGTGACTAGAAGAAGAAAGGGAAACAGTACAGACTGTCATCAAAAGGAGGTAGCGGTGCCAAGTGAGCATGGAAATTACATACAGATGCCACTTTTTTTACTTAAGACAAATAGCTCAACTATATAAAAAAACGAACAGCAACAACATCCAAAGATGTGCCTGGAAGTGCCTGATGGGTAAACGAGCATTGCTTTTTGTAAATATAACTGGCTTATAACTGGAGATGTGAGGTTTAGAAGTCAGATTTATAGTTGGATACATTTTAACTAATACACTCAGAAGCATTTTTATGTATAAAAAGGCTAAGGACAAACATGGTGTATTCCAACTGTTTTCTGAGTAACTCATTGTTTTAGCTTTCCAGCCTGATACTTCACTTTGCAACATATCAGTCTGGCTCAGCACATCAGTTAACCACCCAGGGCCCACTGTAATGACTCTTCTGAAAAGCCCCGACTGTCTGACACAAAAATTAATCAGAATTCCTTAGGTAGCTGTGACGGGAATAGAAAAGAATAGAGAAAGTCAGTGTGCAAAAGACTGCACTAGTGTCCTGATCCAGTGTATCAATCCAGTGAGTCTCCACTGATTTTAGCAGATGTTTGAATAAAGTTCTACTCTAGTGTTCTTCCTGTCTGTTGAAGAGGATGAGTGAGGATGTGGTAACTGGGATGACTGGGTATTATAAGATTTGCTAGAGGGAAACATTGTAACTTTGTTCTACCTTTTCTAAGATTGCAGGAAAGTGGTACTTTTCATTGGACTATTCTGTTCTGTCTCAAAAGCTTAATTACTACTGATGTTAGTGAAAAAATTTATAATAGGATCCATTTTATGCATACAGCCTTCACTATACCTTGCTTTTCCTTCTAAATGATATATCATACCTGAATTGATAACAGTATTTGCCTGCCTATAAAACATCATCTGAAATCAGTTATTGAATGGACTACTATTTTTTATTTCTTTGTGGCTAGAGTTAGTGTCATAAATACTTTTTTGTTGTTGTTGTTGCAAATTTATTCTGTTTTATTTTACTATGTCTCTTTTCTGTACTTATCAGGCATGCTCTGCTTCCTGTCTTTCTTTCACTCAAAATACAGCTTTCCTAGAACCACGTGATATAACCATCTCCACAGAGAAATAACGTGTTTTCACAAATAAAATGGAAGGAGTAATCTAGACTTTAAGGTGTTTTAGGAGTTGCTTGGCTGATCAGTAAGATCTTGTGGGGAAGACAGATAACCAGGTATATACACTAACGCATATGTAGTGCCCTGTGGTGCATAACACCTGCTGTGAATACAGAAATAGTGTGCGCCCTCTTTGTTGAGGAAACTGGGCGGTAAGGGCAGTAGAGAAAACTGCCATAAAAATCCATTAGGGATCCTCTGACTAGAAAAAGTATTAGCAGCAGCTTTAACTAGACACTAGGTAATGCTGTAGAAATAAAGAAGAAGGAGGAGGAAGATTGTTTGGCTCAGAAATTTTGTAGTAGGGTAAAGAACTATGTCTCTTTGTGATCCAAAAGGAATCTGTCCTGGAAAGAATTGAAAGCTGTCCATCAAGGGTTAACTGTCTTGAGATGAATTAATGGTCTAAATGGAAAGAGGTCCAAGATACTGGAATCATTTATACCCTGTTGATAACCTCAGCAGGAAAGCTGGATAATCTAGAGGTCCTAAGGGTTTTCCTTTGTTTACAGAGGTAGTCCCAGGAAAGTTGTAATGTCCTCAGTGCTGCTGTTTCTTTTAAATGTGTACAGGTTGTACAGTCTCCAGGAACATCAAACCAGGCATCTTCTACAGCAATAAATCAACCTTAACTAATAAAATCGTCATTTCCATGGTGTCTGATTTTAGAAATAAGAGTATTTAAGGCTTCTCTATTCACAGAATCACAGACTCATTTAGGTTGGACCTCTAGGATCATCAAGTCCAACCTTCATCGCAACATATTCCTGACCCCTAGACCATGTCCTGAAGCGCCACATCTACTCATTTTTTTAACACCTCCAGGGATGGTGATTCCACCATTGCCCTGGGCAGTCTGTTCCAGTCCCCAACCACTCTTTCAGTAAAGAACTTCTTCCTAATATCCAATCTAAACCTCCCCTGGTGCAACTTGAGGCCATTACCTCTCGCCCTGTCATTAGCTGCTTGGGAGAAGAGACCAGCACCAGATTCAATAGTAGATTTCTGTTTTGTTATTTATTTAGTTTGAAGAAACAGAAGCTATCCATTAAAAGGATATATTTGCATTTTTTGTCATGAGCTTGTTCACAATGTTCTCATTCTTCCGTTTCCTTCCCCTGAACAATGCTCTAGGCTTTGCTGATACACAGCTATGGTATTCACAGGCATATTAAAGTTATTTACAAAATTGTCGGAGGCAGTGAAAGTCTGGAGTACATGTCCCAGAATATATTGCCTTTAGAAACTCCAGCTATAAAGTCATTTCCTCTAGTTTAATCAGAGCCCTGAAATGTTTCGTATGGCATTGTATAAACAAAGCAAAACATTAAACAACATCCTCCCTGTTTCCCTCAGCAAGTGAATAACTCTGTATTTCCCAAGGGAGAGAAGCTCTGTAAGACTTAAAAGAAAATGAAGTTAAAAGATTAGAGTATGACCTTGAAAGAGTAAATGCAATCAAGGTATTGCCACATACCATTTCAGCTTCAATTAAAAACACCTTGAAAAAGGAAAAAATAAGCTTTGTGGCTCACAGCCGAGCGCTTGCACCTTAAAAATACTACCACATCCCATTTTGACCTGTTGAATGGAAATATCACCACAGTCTATTAATTCAGCTATCTGATCTGTATTGTAAGAGGAAAAACAGTTCCTTTTTTCTTTGTAAGATAGTTTTATCAGATGATAGAAGAAATGTCAAGGGAAGAAAATAAAACTCTATAGATAAATAGAAAGAACCTTCCAAGAAAGCTCATGTGTAAAAATTAGTTTCTGGGAACAGCAAACCCCGTAGGTTTTGGCGGTGTTGAATGGATCCAGCCTGACACACACCCTCACATCAATGCAAACAAAACACACAGAAAAAAAATTAACAAAAATCTTTAGCTCAGGTGTGACCCATGAGTTCAATTTTTATGCACCCAGTATGGTTCCAAAGTCATTTTTCTCATTAAGGAAATCCTGAGTATGTTGTTTTCATATTCTTGGCATAATTCTCCTGCGTGTCAAAAATAGAAGGGAAATGGCCACATAGTGCAGCATGGCTAGTATTAATGCAGCCTCTTAATGTTTACTTTTTTATTTATTTTTTGTCTTTTTTTTATTTTAAGGGAAAATTTGCTAGATTACAAGGAAGATTGTAAAGGAAAGTTATAACTTGACAAAATTTATCTCTTCTTGTAGTGTTGTGAATAAATTTACAATGGTGAAGTGAGAAAATAAAGGCAAAATATGAAAATACAATTCCTTACTATAGTTGGAATTCCCTGCATTTCTTGTTCATGACAGAGATAAACCAATTTTTATGTATTAGAAGAAGATGAAGTATACTGTTAGAGAAGGGTAAATAAATCAATGTCAATAAAGAAAGCCCCAGCTTCAAGACCACTGATATCAGTAAGCTTGATCTCAGTCAGTAACATCAAGCTTTTGGTCTCACCGAAAGTCAGTGAGGAAGTTAGAGTAAACATTAAAGATAAACAAGCTAGGATGCAAGACCAGAGCTTTCTGATGACATATGACTTTCATCCACAATTACTACTGCAATTGCAGACAATTATTATTATTATCATTGCTCACGTTATCAAAGGTGAGCTGTATATTTGCTCATATACATCCCACCTAAAGATGTGTAAATGCAATCCAGGTATATGTACTATCTTATTAAATGGCATTTTCTGTTTGGGGGAATAGTAAACAGATGCCTTTTACAGTTACCCTTGAAGAAAAAACAACAACAACAACAAAACATAGAGCAATTATGCTTTTTTTTCTTTAGGAAAAACTGCTGAGTCCCTAATCCAAGATGAACTGGATGTGAAGTAGTAGTTTGTACCATTTCATATACAGAGCTCAATAGTATGAACTTACTTACTGCCTTCCTTACAGCAAGCTGAAAGGACTCCATGGTAAAGGTGTCCTGTAATGCCTCTTGTGTGGTTTTATGACTGCCCCAAAAAGAAAGAGCCAGCATGCAAACTAAATCCAGCTGCTTTTTCAAAGTGAAAAAGTCTGAATAGCTTCTTCTGAACAGAAGTAGGCACTCAAGAAACAGAAAGAGTAATATGTGTTGCAGATTCCTCACTCAGAAAACCCTGGAGAGTTAAGTAAATGTTCACTCCTTTATATAATTTAAAGGGATACTACAGAGAAAAACCCACCTCCCCTCCTCCATCTATCCATTCACATCTGTAAAGTCACCAGTGAGTCACACAGCAATTCCCTACATCATGCAGAGAACCTCACAAAACTCTTTAGCCCAGTTACAGGCAAAATACTTTCTTCCTGCTGTCTAAAGAGAGGATAACTTATTTCAATATATATGCACATATACAAGGCCTTTTCTGTGCTGTCATCCTCCCATTTCTGCCCAGTGGTCGCTGCACGCTAAGTGTTGTAGAGTGATAGCCTGCACATTCACAAACAGGTAACAGTTTCACTACTGGTATTTACTAAGATAAACCTTTGTTTATAAGTTTCAAGGAAACTTTGTGTATGTACATGAAAGCTGTTTACTGGGCTTGTAGCAGCAACATGTTGGACAGATGTGAGCAGGGCTACCCCTCTTAGTATTAACAAGTTGCCTTAGAAGTTACACCGTGATGGGTGACTCACTCAGCACTTAGATGTCACAGGTGGGATGTGTCAGATTAAAGAGCTTTACAGCTGAGTTTCTAGGGCATGAGCCCCCAAGTAAGTACCTCAAGTAAGTGACAACAATCAGCCCCCAATCAATTCTTTTCTTTCACTAGAAGGAGAATATTCTTTGTAAACTCAAAAATAAGCAAGACAAATCCTGACAGATTGCAGTAAGGATATGTTTCTTCTTGGAAGTTCATATTTTATCATCTAACACTTGTCTTTACACTGGCAGTTAACCGGAGTGTGATGCTTAGTTGTCTCTGGATACCTTTGTTTGAGTATTGGAGACAGAGTACCTTCATTAGCCTTGCTCTCTACAAGAGGTAATTAGCCCAGGTAGCTCAAAAATACAAACTACAAACAGCCTTTAGGTCAGCAGATTCAGTGGCTATTTCAGAACCTCTTAGGCAACTAAGAATTTAATAAATGTGGGTTTGAAGCCACTTGAAATCCTTCTAGTTGCTGCTGGAGTCAAATATTAACTTTTAACAGTTACCTGAAAGGGGTGATGGGAAGAAGTACCTGCTTTTAGTAAAACACTAAACAAGGAATCAATTTTTATTAATGTTTTATGTGTGAAAATTATTATAACATTGAAATGATCTTCTGCCTGCCTTTGAGGATAATAAAAAGCATTACAGCAATTGCAGAGTGCTTGAGGTATTCTTTCTCTGCTCTGTGATTTTTCATTTCACAGACACTTACGAATTACCACAGTCATTTCACAGCTTCACCACCTGTCCTCCACAACATCACAGAAGGAATATAATTTCTAATGCCTCTGGTATCATGGTGGGTGTGCACTTAGAGATAAGAGGGTGGTATAGGGTTAACTTGAAGTATAACAGAGTTTGAAAAACTAGTGGCATACAATAATGCAACACACCAGTAGAGGTTGCCTGTATCATCAGAATAGAACAAGTATCAGACCCAGACAACTAGGTCGCTACTGCAGTCTGATACATTCTCAGCTGGGATAAATGGGCATGATCTACCGCAATCCACTCCTGGTTTTTGCCCTCACCAGTGGGCCTGGCTCTCATTTCTAGATTAATGTTATATTCTGTAATCAAATCTTTTGTATGAGGTAATCCTTTATCCAAAGAGGATGTACAAATTGCACAGCATTGCACTGCCACAAGGAGAAAACAAATTTGTCCTGTAACATCTCAAGCAGAACACCAGCATACCTGCTAAGAGCAAGAGGGAGTTCAGAGCAGGGTAAGATACATAAAAAGGAGTAGTATTGCTAGGATTAGATTTCTGCCCAGGATTTACTTCTGCCAAATGAATGTATTGTAGTTAAACAGAAAGGAAGACTCGGTCATGTATTCACAGGAATTTCTTTTTAATCTGTGTCCAGGTAGTCAATGGTCAGGTACCTTTCCACCGGTCTACATGAGGGTTTTTGATAGCTCTGAAATTAGGAATTGATTGTCCAAGGTGAAGGGGAGGAAAGAGATCTATTCACCAGTGCTGGTTAAATGAAGACCCAAGAGCATGCTCTAGCTCACATTATGGAGTTTCATGGTGGAGCTGCTCTTTTACTGGCTTGGATATCAATAAAACAAAACACATTCTGACTCAGAGGCCTCCCTGATGTTTGGAAGCTGCTTTCTCAGATTAATCCGATATTCAAGAAAACATAACTAACACCGTGGCATATGAAGTTTGCATTTTCAAAGTGCTTAAATGGCTTTTCGTTCTTCCAGTGGATTGGATTTACAGACTTTTTCCTTCAGCTTCACTGCATTTTTCCTGTTACAAGTAATGGAACTGATCTTTCATTATTTTTTTTTACATGTTCTTTTCTTGGTCAGTCTTCTATTAAATTTAAGTTAGGTGCTTTAAGTTAGCCATTTTTTTTGAAGGTAAGCAAAAATGTCCCTACATTTTTATTTTTAACAGAGGTCACAGCAATTATATTGAAGTTCTTACTTGGTGAGAAATAGTTACAGGAACTCGACAGCTTAGGGACATGGCTTAGTGGTGCCTTGGCAGTTCTGGGTTAACAGCTGGACTCGATGATCTTAAAGGTGTCTTCCAACCAAAATGATTCTATGATTCTATAGTCTCAGGTCTTCGTTTAACCAGCACTGGTCAATATACCTCCTGCTCCCACCACCTCGGAAAACCTCCTATTTCAGAGACACAAAAGACCTTGCGTAGATCTGAGAAAATATACTTGATCATTCACTCACTGGCCACAAAGATAAAAAAGAAATTTCTGCAGAAACTTTTGTAGATGGCTGGTATGATACTTTTGTAAAAGACACCTGGAACTTCACAACTGTGAAAAAAAAAACAGAAAATAAAATTATCCATGGAAGTCAGAAATACACAGATGTGCTAAATGAGTCTAGTTGTATAGAGCCAAAATAAGTCTTTTTCAGCTGCATTGTTTTGAAACAGGTTTTATTTAAAAGTCATCAGGATAGAGATTCCTAAATCATGAAAAGAATGAGAAATTTAAAAATTACAAAACCTAAGATAAAAGCAAGAAATACCTGAAGGAAGCAGTAAAATTGATAGTGCAATTAAAGCTTTCCACCTATGCTAAATTATAGACTGAGAGAATAAGATCTTGTTTGTAATATGGAAAAATGGGCAACCTGGAGCAAAGACAGTTAATTGGAGCAAATATTCCTATATATCATTTTTTGTTTCCTGAGATTTCTTTATGTAAACATTCTGGAGCTAAAAATCTTTATATGGCATATCAAATTCAACTATAGTAGGTATTGCCTGAGAATGGACCACTTGAGAAACATTTACCTCACATTTGAATGAAGCTCAGGAGAACTTCTGTTTATTAAAAGATCAATTAATTTAGTAAAATGTGACTTTTGCTTCCAAAGCACAACTACTTGTGCCAACAAGTTGGCAATTAAATCCTTACATCTTTGTCAATATAATTGTAGATTATGCTTTGGTTTTCTAACAAAGGGATATTTCCAATAAACATGGAAAAAATCATAC
>JAVSBS010010780.1:0-39341 GCA_033124195.1 Coracias cyanogaster
CCAAGGAAGTGGTTGAATCACCATCCCTGGAGGTGTTTAAAAGCCATGTAGATGTGGTGCTTAGGGACATGGTTTAGTAGCAGACTTTGTAGAGTAGGGTTATGGTTGGACTGGATGACCTTAGAGGTCTTTTCCAACCTAAATGGTCCTATGTTTCTATGGTTCCCATGCCTTCCCTCATCCTCTACCACTACACAGTGCCTATTTTTTTGTTCCATGCTACCTCCCTACAGTTTCCTCACCCAAAACTGTGATTACTTTCTAAGTTCACAGTAGATTAAGGTGCCCATGGGCTATAAATCAGTCACAGGCTGTAGGTCGCACAGTTCTGACATGGATATGCAGAACTTAAGATATTCATCTTTAAAAACAGAAGGAACAATTTAAGGAGTGTCTAGAAAATTAAAATACTTCTCTTTGGGTAAATGTACACTGCAACGCCATACAGATGTGATTGAGCCTGCTCTAAATCCAGCTTTTCTGCCCAGTCCTCTGTCCCGCCTTGTTTGCCTGCCTTCGAGGCAGGCGCATGTGAAATCCCACGCCCATGTCACTATGCCACTGCTAATACCATAGTAACCTCTTCTACGGCCACCTCATTTACCTGACTTTTGCAGACATAACTATGAACAAAAATTTTTAGGATGCTCTTGAAAGGTGAGAACAACATACACGCGAAAGGAGTATTTAAAATATTTCACTTCTTTGACTTTGTTTTTATGCTTTTTATATTCTGCCTTGATAAACTTTTTTTAGGTGTACATTGCTGGGTTTTTTTTTTTTAGACAATCCCTGTAAACAATGTGTCTAGTAAGGACAGCATTAACTCAGCTTCAATCCAGCTTGCTTTTGTTTTATTCCTTACGCCTTGCAACTGATTCTGTCTGTCTTTGAGAGGGAGTCAACAGGAAGCATGACACTGAGGGGCAGGATGTGTGACAGGATTAAACTTCCTGGTGAAGCGCCAGTCCTTGTATTATCACAGCCATAAGCATCAGTGCCATAAGTATCCTTACTTATTGATCCCATGCCCCACTGTAAGAGACCGACTCTTTCTTAATACAATAGCAGTTGGATTAGATGCACCATGTACAGTGCTTTGCATGGATAAAGAAATTTTGCAAATTTATATTAAATGTTTTTTTTTTATTATCTAAAATAGAGAATATGCTAAAGAGTTTTGTTTGTTTGTTTGTTTTTTAATGGAAGACAGAAAAAAGTGGCTTATATTTTTATTTTGGTTGAAAAAGAATCATCACAGAAACCAAGCAAACAGTTTCGTGTTATAAGCACCAAGACAGAGGAAACACTGAGAATGCTGGTTTTTAGCCACAAGAAAAAGTGATCAAATGTATTTATTGATAGGTGAAATATTCTAGAGTCAGGACAAAGTCATGCTTGCTAATGCAATCTCAGGACTGTGTTACAATACATTCTCTAATGAATGACATAATAACGTGCTTTACACCCATCAATATCACTTCGTCATTCAGCCTAAAGGTCAGATGACAGAATGGCTCAAGATTTATTTTTATCATCTCTGTATGAGGAGTGAATTCCCACTTCCCAGTTACTTGGATCCCTGCCTCCTTTATTATTCATCCTTGCCTCATTGAGCAGGCAGCGTCTGGAGAATACATTCCTCGTTTTCCAGACCAGTTGCAGGGTGGGCAGTGGCCAAGGCAGGGCTTCCATGTGAACACGGAACAATGTTTATTTGATGTTCAGAGAGCATTTTATTTTCCTAAGAACTTTACCTAAGAGACAACACCAAGCCAGTAGGAGCTAGAAGTAGCTTTACATTTGCCAGCCTTTGCCCCTGGGCTTGTCAGGCTGTTGTACAAGCCCCACAATTCAAAGCACTGTAAGGAATGTTTTCTTGCAACACTTTTTGTTTAGCGTAGCCAAGCCTAGAGTGAAGGTTTCTGGCAGACTCTATGCATAGAAAGTTACAGCACATATAATAACATTTTAAAAAACCCCACAATTACTACATTTGCAGACATTTAGGCATGAGTGTAGATGGATTTGTTCCGTACAGTGCAGAAAACGCTACCTGAGTGAGGCATTTTGGGTGTTCGATAAAAAAATCCTGCTGCTGAAAGCAGCAAAACAAGAGATTGGCTAGTTTGATTCTAGGGTACCTATTTACAAATCCATTGCACTTGCAAGAGAAATTTTAAAAGCCTCCTTGCCCAAATATGTGTCTCTAAAGAAGCCTGTACTATGGCAGTCACAATGTCCAAAAGGATCCAGAGAACATTCAGTACCTGCTATTTTTAATGATGTGGTGGGAAACTGTTTCAAGCCTGAGAAATAAATGCTTTTTCTATAGCTCAGGGGGAAGGTTGTGCAATCCCAAATGACTTGCCATGCCTAGGCTAGTCTTTAAACCCTTGATTCCAACTGTACAAGAAACCAGAGCTCCAGAAAGCCACATTCCCGTCCCAACCACATGCCTTATAAGGAACTTTTCTTTCCTATCGCTGTTTACCAAGCCATCTCAGAAAGCTGAAGCTGGTGCCTTGGCGTGTTGCGGGATGGCCATGTCCATGCCCATGGGCGTGTATTTCCATGTAGATAAGACTGATCTGTTGATCCTATAAAGCAACCAATCTTTTATTACTTTGTGATTGCACAGTAACCAAAGCAAGAGAGAAATTGCAGAGCTCAGCACTGTCTGTTTCTTAGCTGGAAACTACACTTACAAACATTTAGAGCCTGAATGCTGCAAATAAAAAACTGAGTTTCTGGCTATCTGACATCAGCGGGAGCTTTTTAATATTGAGTTCAGGTTTATGATGCACATCTTTTTGTATATTTTACTACACTAGAATGATTTGTAGTTAGGTTTCTCCAGGAGCATGGCTATTCCCTGGCAGTGTGTATTTTTTTTGTGTATTATATAACTTAAAAGACACGAGGCTGCTCTTAGCATAAATATCGTCAATGTCTTAGTCGAAATTAAGAATTAACAAGAGCAGAAGACTCGAAGCGACCTCTGCAACTCTCCAAGTTGGCTCGCATGTTTTTTGCCTCCCAAGGAAATGCACCCGCGGGGCCCGCTGCCCGTGGATTTGCCCCGCGTTCCCTCCCCTGCGGCGGGCGGGGGCACTCACGGCCCCGCCGTCCCGGGTGGGAGCCCGCGGGCAGCTCTGCCCTCCCCACGCATTTCGGTTGACGGGTGAGGCCGTGCCGTAGCAACCGGGCGGTCTCCAGGCCGACAGCAGGGCGCCGGAGACGCCGGCTCCGGGCGGGCGGGAGGAGTGGAGGGCGGCGGCAGCAAGGCCGGAGGCAGGTGAGGGCGAGAAGCGGCCAATGGCGGCCGGGGCGGCTCCGCACCCGGGTGGCTGCGTGAAGGGAGAAGCCCCGGGCCCGGCCCCGGCGGGCTTAGGGGGTGTGGCGCCGCCTCTGTAGCGCTTCCCCCCGGCGGCCCCGGCTCCCTTGCCCGCCCGCCCGCCCGCTTCCGTGCGGTGCGCCTGGGGACTGGGTCGGCTTCCTCAGGCGGCGGCCGTGAGGGCGTAGCGCGGCTACTGCTGGCCAGCGCCGGTGAGTGATGTGGCCGGGCCTCACCCCGGGGGCCAGCCAGGCCTTGCCCCACGCCCCCTTTCCTCCTGGCCCCGCTGGCGTTCTGCGGTGACACCCGCTGCCCGGTTCCCGCCGCTGCCCCCCGCAGCCCCCGCACCCCTTTCATCCGGGGTTGGGCGGCTTCTCGGGCCGTAAGGCGGGTGGGCTTCGCCGAGTGTGAGGGCTTGGCAAACACTTGCCACATCTGTTGAAAACTCGAAGCGTGTGGTGTGGGTGAAGGTTTTAGCAGATTGTTTGCTCTGGCCAGCGCCGAAGGGTAGAGGTGCCCAGATGAACTCTCGTTCACCTTTCAAAAATAGCCTGTTTTGATTCAGGCTTTGGGCCGAAGGTCCTGAACTCGCCTTTCCAAGACTTGGGGTGAGCTCGCTGTTTCCCCTGGAAGTGGCTTCCTCTCCTTGGAAAAGCCCCTTTTCACACGGCGCCAGCATCTCAGGCCCAGATGCTGTTCAAGCAGCTGGGGTGGTGCTGGAGGCTCAGGCAAGGGCAAATCTGCTGCCACACCCCTGGGCATCTGGGGAATGAGATGGCACCTGGGCTTCATTCCCTGTTGCAGGCTGCTGCTTGAAATGTGTCTCAGCTGTTACCGTGGGATCTCTGTGGCACTACTGCTGCAGCAAGCCCAGTGGCTCACTATGGGCATTGTCTGCCCTGGCTCCCCTGTGGCAAGGGCTCCTTTTTACTGCTCTGACACCAAATCTAGGGTATTCAGGGGCTCTGCTGCTGGGGAGCATCTTCTGTGCAATTCCTGGGGTGTTAAGGTGCAGAACAGAGTCCTGGTTTTTTGAAGTCCTCCCTGCCTTTCTCACTGTGTTTTTCTGCATAAGCAGGACAAAGACTGGAATGGTTACTGTGCTTCCGCATGGGCATTTAAACACAGGGGAATAAATGGCATCTTCAGCTCTGCAATGAAGAAAGAGGGAGGAGGCTGAGTCTTTATTTTATCCCCTTTTTGCTTTTCGGTAGGAAAAACTGCTTGATGACAATAGCTGGCATCTGGCCTGCTAGTGATTCATAAATATCCCTCATTCATTCATCTTATTTATTAAAAGAAGAACTAAGTAAATGGCAAAAGGTGATGTCTCATGATATATGCTACCCTGCTTCGTCTGGTGTTTAGTTTTCTATTCATAAGTTGTGTCTTATTCACAGTTGGGCCTTGTACCACATACATGTACGTGTATACACACATAATTCTTTTTCTTTGTGAATCATCTTTTAGGCAAAGTTATGAATCTCTTCACAAAATTGCATTTCAGATACTCCCAGGTTTAGTCATAAATTGGATTAGCAAAGGTAAGGTATAATGCAAAGCAATAATAGAATATAATACAACTGGCTGACAGCAGGCCAAAACACCACACTCATTTTTCTAGCATATCTGTATAGAAGCTTCCACATTGCGTCTTTTTTATGATAATTTAGAAGGAAGGAAGGGAAACCATATCACCAGTTTCCCATTTCTGAGTATGGGGCTCCCTGTCAAATCTGACTTCAGCCTTTCTTGACATGGGGAGTAGCTATCCTTCTTCTTTTATAATATTATTTTCCTTGAGGAAAATCTTGATCTCAGCCTTTTGCTGTTTGTTATTGGCTGGGCCTGTGGAGCTGGTTTTCAGTTCATATTGACCTGTGCATGGCAATTATTTTAATTTTTAAAAAAGTAATAATTCCCCAGGTTTTTAAGAAGAAAGCAGAGGAGCTGCCAATCAAGAGATCTATCATGACTGGCAATCCATGTAAGAGACTTGCCTGGAGTGACTGTGAGTATTTCAGGACCATTTTTGCATAGATTCCATGTTTTCTTGGATAACTTGGTTTTGTTTGCAGCACTGGTGTGCAGGCCACTAGCTGGGTACAAGCCATTCTGAAGCTGTGCCACTCTCACCTGGGCTGTATATGGGGTGCTGTGCTGGCCTTTCTGCGTTTGCAGAGAAGGAAACTGGGATTGACTGTTCCAGTGACTATAAACCCTGCC
This sequence comes from Coracias cyanogaster, assembly GCA_033124195.1. Lineage (NCBI taxonomy): Eukaryota > Metazoa > Chordata > Aves > Coraciiformes > Coraciidae > Coracias > Coracias cyanogaster. Next base: position 5,564 of record JAVSBS010010780.1, read on the forward strand.
TGACTATCTACAAAGCTCAAACAACTGCAGACTCTCACCTGCCTCTCTCTAGAGTTAACATCTGTCACTGCTGCTTCTGTATTGAGTGGAGTAGGAGGGCTGGTAACACGCCAGCCTCTCCAGGCATGCCAGCCCAGCACCCTGCTTGTAGAACTGCTGACTCTGAAAGAGGTGGTGCCAGTCCGCACCATGTAGAAGCCTACTGTCACTGAAAGATGATTTCTGAAGATAGAGTCTCATTTCTATATGTATTATTAACAGAGGAATGTCTATCTAATGAACCTTTCTAACCAGGTCACTTGTTGTAATATTTGATCTTAGCAGAGAGTTCTGATCATATTCCATACTAGACTGAAGGTTATCTTTTAGTAATTAAAAATAGTAGTACTCTTCTTTGTATTTTGGACCAGTTTGATCCATGCGGTACATTTACAGCCAGCTTAGAGTATATGGGCAATGGAGGACCAGGACACTCTAGATAATTTTGATGCTGGGGAAAACGGACAGACATTTCAAAGTCCACAGAAAGTAAACTTAGATACAGCAAGGGCTTTTAATCAATGAGAGCCAGCTTAGTTCATGCAGAGTATTTTGGGAATGAACAGGAAATACCGAAGTCCTCCTAGAAACTCTCTGCTGAGGAACAGAGGCATTACTGTTGTCATTGCTTCCATTTCCACCTCATCCAGTCTGGGCTCTGGGCTGCCTCTGCTGCCAGTTGCAAGTGGAGCTAGCCCAGCCAACTATACGTCAGTGATGAGTTGCGTTTGTTGTTCTGTAGAACATAAAATGAAGCTGGACCTCCATGTCCATGATTTCTCATGCATGCACATGATCCATCACAGCCTGGAGCAGATACTGCCAGAACCATCATTTACACTTGAGGCAAATCATGTGAGGAAAGGGGAGCTTCACCAGCCTTGTAATAAGGTTGGGATCTGCTGCTGGCATTGCTGTTGCTTATGGTAGGAGTTCAACATATAATTGTTAAGAAACCCTTGTTCATTGCATAATGCTTCTAATGTGTATGTTGTGATAGCCTGACAATCTTTGAATGCCTGTGATGAGTTCTGATTCCAAAGACTTTCGTAGGAGACATGTCTTAGGAGCTGGAAGAATTTCCATGAGGCAAACTGGACTTAGATTGCAGGGCTTGAATTTCAGCATACGAAAGACATTTTCTTTAATAAATTGAAGGTAAATGTATGTGGATTAATAAAAAGACATAACAGCAAGTAGATATATAGGACCAAGAGCAGCTTTCCAGATTAAGAACATTTTTCAGTATAACAGAAGAAAACGAGAGGTGAGCTATATGTGTACAGAGTAGCACAGAATACAGGTAAAGAAAGGAGACCATTCAAGTGAATCATTTGGTTAAAGTATAAATGTGGTGTTTCCCTCATTTCTCTTTACAACAGTTGCCTTTGATTCAAAGCACAGACAAGATCCCAAAGATTCCCATGAGGCCCACAAGAAGAAGTCAAAAGAGAAGGAAAGAAGACTGGCAGTCCGTCAGTGGGATGCGGATGTACAAGTCCTCGTTTCATCTTCTAAATGGCTTCAAGTTCATGGGCTCAAAAGAAACAAATTGTCCCTATCCCAGATTTTGTCACAGATTGGATTCCAGCACAGGAGAGGTATAAGACAAATCAATAACAGAATAATAATAAGCCCCCTGACTTTGAAGAGTCTACAGGGCCACACTCATTTTGTACGCCAGTGTACACAGAGGAGATTTTAACGTTGTCTCTTATGATAATGGCAGAAAGGGAAGCTGTATTTATATATAGTTGCTGACATTGCCAGTTCAGAGAACTGAGGACCTCCATCTCCTTTTGATCTAAGAAGGACTTAGGATCTGAGAAGTGCTTTCCTTACTCAACCATGCTGTTGCTTTCCCCTAGGCTCCAGTTCAAATCCTCTCCAATTCAGCTATAGCTGGGAAATAACTCATGCTGCTGAGGCTATTAGTCTTTTCCCTGTGAAAAACACACCATAAGTTTTCTGTCCATTTTTAGGTGACAAATGTAATGTATGCCATGCCATAATCTGCGATCTATTAGTTGATCATCAGGGCTAGCCAGCCTGCTTGGGAATAGTACATTATTTCCAGGGATCCGGCTTCAAGGAAGCAGTTAAATTTGATTAGAATTCAGGCTGCTTTTCCTGCAAAGTCAGGCTATAGAAAAATGTTCCTCTGCAGTTCTCTGACAGCTGGAGGAGAAAAGTTTGCTAATAATTATTAATCATTGCCATAATAGTGCTTTGCAGAGTATGGTAAGATATTTTTTTCTTTGAACAGCTTGCTGCCTGAGAAGTAGGAATTGTAATGTATTGCAATTGTTCTGGGTTGCATAATTGAAGATTTTGGCTGGCTTGTGTCCACGGGGCATTCAAAGATCAACAGTGCAGAGCCTGAAATCCTGTGTGCTGTAGATGAAGAAGCTGTTAACCAGGGTTAATGCTGTTGCAGTGTAATTTTAGGAGCAGAACGTACCAGCTTAGCAGGGCAGCATGCTGTACGGAATAGCTGTTTTGTGACGTTAAATATTTCCACCCCTAATGTTTTCCTATCAGTGGAGATCCTGTAGAAGATTTCTAGCTGCTGAAAGAGCAGAGTGCAACCTTTTCCTTAGTTGCACCCACTTCTGCACCCATTTAGTTGTGTAAGAGAACAGCATTATCTGTACCAGGTTTTGTATTTTGTTTGATGGACAAATATTTGTAAGTCCTGCAGTGAGGTAAATGGATAATACAGAAGTTTAATTGCCTAAACCTTTAATTGATTAAAATCCCATGCCACTTTTTGGCCTATAAACAATTAAATGTGAGGGTTTTCCCCACTTCTAACTAAACTGGTAGGGAGCAGCAAGAGCAGGGCTGCTTCATGGGGGCAAAATGAGCCAGGAGGCAGAGGAGACTGCAGCGCACGCAGTGCCCTCACTGACCAGGATGCAATTCTGCAGCATCCAAGCACCGCAGGCAGAGCAGAGTCCTCCTAACAGTGTCCACACACAGTTCCTGACAGAGTGAAGTAATGAACCATGCCTAGGGTCCAGCCAGGGAGTGCAGCCAGGAGCAGCAGGAGATGGAGCCAGAGACAAGGCCACAACGTAGGTCCTAGAGGCACATCAGGACACGGAACTGCAGGCAAGGCTATAGGGCTGAGAGGTCTATCCAGGAGAGAGGTCCACTAGCAGAGATTGAGACAGGTACACCTACAACACAGCTAAAGCAAAGACTGAGTGCCCTGTGGGTGGAAACCTCAGGTGAGGCTGATCAGGGCCATCAGGGCATCATTATAGGCGTAGCCAGAAAAAAACTGTAAAACAAAACCAGAATTTCTCTCGAGTTTCATAACATCAAGAGTTCAATACAGATGCATGTGTTTCACACACAGATGGTATGCACATCAACCCAAAACATATCCGTTTAATCCCTATGATTAGCAACTTGATCTTTTGTAACCTTTACTGTAGATTATGTGACCACCTTGGGGAAACTTGTGGCTTCTCGGTATGCAGATGGTCTGTTTCCTCAATACAAGAGTGCACAAGATGGCAGCGTGTATAATGTAAGTGTGACTGACTGATTGTAACATCCCTATGCACTTAGAAGTGTTATCACTGTAGCAGAATTATGTGACTAAATGTCTCCCTATGGCATGAAATACACTCTTTGTGATCTTTTTTTTTATGTTTTGTTGGACTGTTAGTGATAACAATCAGTGGTAGAGAAGCTAGATATCTTTTTTTTTTTACCTTGCAAAGTCTTATGCTTTTGCCTTGGTGCAGCATGGAGTAAATCTTTCAAGACTATGTTTCTAAGCAACATTTACCCTGTCTTGAAAGAGGCAACACTTAAAAGAAGATGCTCCGCCAAGTTAAAAAAATAAAATCATAGTCAATAAAACAAATGGGGATGCTGAAATAAGGAGACATAATGTGCTGACATTGCCGATGCAAAGTGCTGCTTTGCTTAGTGCCAGCGGGTCACAAAAGGCTCAGCCTACTCTATAGAGACAGCTAGCTGGATCTCTGCCCAGGCTCATGTTCTAAGGAATGTCTTAGCAACAGCTGCTGTCGGCCTCTTTGTTAAGAGGATGGATTCTGATTGAAGAGATATGCGTGTGAGCAAGGAGGGGAGAGAGTTAATTCACCAAGAATTTTACAAAAGCAAATGGCTTGTCATTTTTTCTGATGACTAGAGTCACTTCTGAGGTACGAGGCTTAAAAATGGGAAAAGAACCATTTCAGGGAGTCTTTTGCTCTCATTTTTCCCATTAATTCCATGGGAAATATCTATATAACATCTTTTAATCTTAGGACATGTTGTGAGCAGTAGGAAAGACATTTCTGGTAGCATTAAGGTAGCAATGCCATTCTACGAGATCTGGTGCAATCTCACTTAGGATATTGTGTACAATATTGTGTACAGTTACCACAGGCTGAGAAGAAGTAGTTCAAACCAGAAGAGGTACTGGGAAGAGCTAGTAGGATGAACTGCAATGGGGTGCTCATCTTATAAAAGGGCTTGCTTGACATAAGCAAGGCTGAAGAGGAATGACAAAGGCTAGCATTAGTGCGCTTGAAGTCTACAGAAAAGAAAATTACAGGGATAGGGAAAAGCTATCCTTTTCTATGCTAAGAGGCATGCTAGTCCAAGAATAAATGGATATGAACTGCCATGAATAAATCTAGGCCAGACAGTCGGAGGTTTTCCATCCCTCAGAGAAATGGGAATCTGGACTGGCCAACTACAAGTGAAGGGGTGGTGCAAAAGAACTGCTTTATTTTAAGATGGATTTTGATTGATGTAGCGCAATAAGCTTCTTTGTATGAGTCTGGCTGTCATAGGAGGAAACTAGATTTTCTAAGTGCTCCTTCCCAGGCCTACATTCCTTTGGCAGACAGCCTGAGACTCTGTATCTGGGAGGCACATTACAGGGCCCTAGTTGACATTAAAGAACAGAGAAAAATACAAATGAGTGGAAGAAGCATGCAGACTGGCACACAAAATATCTTCTCCCTGAGAAATGTTCTTTGTACTTAGTCAGAAAGGTAGTTGGAGGTAGAAGGTAGCTGGTAAATTAGCTTACATGGGTCACAGATACTGGTGGAATGGCTTTACTGGAATATGCAGTGAATTTTTAAACCCTCAGATCATTTTGCATGGTGAACATGTATACATATATTCACAGGGAGGGTCTGCTGGTTTTAATACTGAATTTAGATTTTTCTTATTTTACTGATATGGTGTGGGAAATTTTAGTTGTTCATTGCAGCTGTCTGAACTAAATTTGTCTAAGCAGCTACCCACAAATGGTTAATCTGCTGGGCATTGTTAGTGAAATAACAGTGCTAACAGGAAACACTTTACATTTCCCTTTCAAATGCTAAAGAAATGTGAAGATTGAAGTGCCCCACAACCAAACCCTAGCTCCCTTCTATCGCTGTACAAAATTTTAAGAGCCAGTCAAAATTCTAGCATAAGAAGGTGCAAAGTTTCTGTGTCCTTGTTTGTTCACCCATCTGCTCTGCAGCCCTTTCTACATCCTCGCCTGTGTTCAGTTCATTCTAATTGCTCCAGTCTTGAGACAGACAAGTCAGACAACCCACTGGCACTGTCCCATGCTCATATAAAAAGATTATGAAAAGCAATTAGGACAAAATGCAGTGTCTTTTCTTTATAGCTGAGATGCATTTGTCAAGTATTTGCTCTTGGAATAGGGGAAGAAAAATGGGTTGTTTTCACTGCTACCTTGGCTAGCATATCTGGCACTTGCAAAGCAGCTATTGCAGCTGTGCTAAGCTTGGGGCTGCATTTGTATTATTTGTTTTGATGTTCAATTTCTTTCTCTTCCATATTGAAATGAAGCTGACAGCCAAAGAAGAACTGATTCTCCATTTTGTGGATTGTCTAATGGGAGCTATTGAGCTATATAAGCAGCGAATGGAATGGTTAACCAGTGAGAGCCGGCAGATATTTGGAGTGATTCAAGAACGGTGCATTGTTATTGTTTTGGATTTTGGCAGTGTGGCCCCAACTGAATTTGATCTATGTCGGGATGCACTTTCTATGGTACTTGTGGAACAGGTGACCCAAATTGCCAAATTCAACCTCATTCGGTAAGCAGAAAGAATCACAGAATTATAGAGTGGTTTGGGGTGGAAGGCACCTTTAAAAACCATCTAGTCCAACCCCAACATCTTCAACTAGATCAGGTTGCTCAAAGCCCCATCCAGCCTGACCTAAGCCCCCTTTAAAGTATTGAAAGGCTGCAATAAGACCTCCCTGGAGCCTTCTCTTCTCCAGGCTGAACAAAGAAGTCCATGTCTGCCCATTGCTGGAGAGTAAGAAGGAGCTACATATTATATAAACATGTGTTTGGGTAACATGCTTTCTGTAGAGGAAATTGTCCTGATTCATGTCATGGTAGTATCTATAGATTTTCCACCAAGTTTCGCCCACGGTCATGCTGAGCTTGCTACTTCCACTTAACAGAAAGCCATTGCCTGAAGAACAGATAACAACTAACACAATCCAAATACTGATATGTGCCTTCTACAAATGTAGCACAGAAAACCAGAAAGATAAGGGGGACTTTGCCATAGCAGTAATGCTCGTCAGGCATCGAAATATTATAGAGTGAAACAGTGAGGTCCCATCTGACTGCGTAGGCATTCTTGTGTTGTTAGGTATTACAGGTTTCTGCCTTACAGCTAAACCTACACTCCCCCAAGTGCTATAGGCACAGGCATAGTCATTTGTATTTCTATAGATTTCCATGGTCACCAAACTCAGCAGCAGAACTAGGAAACAATACTAGATTTCCATAACAAAAGACAAGTGCTTTTTCCCTAACATGAATAAATTAATTTGGGTTTAGTTACAAACAGAAGAATAGAAGCAGCTATTCAAATTTATGTGTCTCTGCACAAATGCTCATATATGAATAAAGGTTTGAATGTATAATTTGGGTTTGGATAGATGAGTGGAATTTTGTTACTCTGAAAAAAATCATGCGCAAATGAGGTCATATAATTTTCAAATTGGTTCCACAGTGATCACTTGCAACTACACTGTGATTCTTAAAGTTGTTTTACCTAAGCTTTGTCCTACAGATTTTATTCTGGTGCCCTATCTTAATTCTCTAGCTTGTGATACAACAGAGATCTGAAAAGTGGAAGATAACTTCATAGCTTTTGAGATGCACATAAAACATTTTCTTTAAAAATTCTCTACAAAGCCAGGTCAAAACTGAGTCACAATAATTGTGTTCATTGATTTGTTTGCGCAGGAGGGAGACAAAGGACAGTACAGCATATAAATTATTACTTTAAAAGAATATTGGAAAACATACTTCTTTTTTAGACTTTCAGGAAAGTCTTCAAAGTAGGACTTGATGGAATGTCACAGATACTGGAACCTGTTGGGTTTTTTGTTTGCTTTCTTCCTTTTTATGTACAAATGCACAGGCATACAAGCTTACGCACTTTGTACTTCTGAACTGCCATTAAGACTCAGGCCTTTGTAAATTACAATATCAAAAAAGCTTAGCATCACAGATTTTATTTTGATGGGTAGGTAAAGATCAGTTGTACTATAGAAAAAGCATGTCAGTTAAAATGGTCTGACACAAAGGTCATGCAGCAAGTTGTGGAAAGAGACCTATGGAAGCCAGATTGTTTTTTCATACACAGATTTTTAAAACCTGATTGTGTTTTCATGTTAAGGGGATATATGAATTAGGAACTGTTTTTAAAGTGCTATAGCTCTCTTGACCCTAAGTTAGAAATGTGTTATCTCAAAAAAAAAAATCCATGTAAAAATTACAGTATTTTTCTAAGGATTTTATTTTTCCTCTTCTTCTTTTATTGCAAGTCTAGATTTAGTATCTGTGGTTTATTGTAATTGTTACTTAAGAATATAAAAGAACAGTAACAATAGCAGAGCTCTACTCTTTTGCTCTTCCAGCATTATTCTCACTATTTCTGATTTATAATTAATGTCATTTTCAGGGTTGCTCAGGATCTTACAAAGTGGCAGGAGAAATCCACTCCTGTGTCTGAGCATACTGTAAAGTCTGCTGTTGCATGGCTCTGGAAGCTGGACCATATGACAGCTGCCAGCCTTACTAACTCTGCTGAAGCCCTGCTGGAAGCCATGAGTGATGAGGCGGTAAGCTCATACATCTTTTCAGAAGCCTCAAGTAAATCGAAGAATATTCAGTGCCAGGCTGGCTACTGTGATTTGCCCTGATGAATATTGCAAAGATAAATACTAATGATGGTATTTGGAAAGTTTCTTTTTCTCCCAAATGTAGCTGCATGCTATGTTTGCTGATGGCCTGTTTATGTAAACGTACTGTATTTTGAATGCACAAACCTGTTTATTTTCTTTTCTAGAGTATGCAGAATAAATTACATATTGAGTCATTAAGGGAAAGAGAAAACATCTTCACTTCCACTTTCTTTGCCATATCTGTTTTTCAGGGCTTCAAGTTTATGAGAAAATTGCTAGTATCAACATTATTGAAGACAAGGAAACAGTTTTTATTTTGTTATGCATCCAAAGTGCTCATGAAAAATTGTATTTAAAATCCAAAAGAATAAGTACAGAGATTTATTTAAGCATTAACTCATGGTAAGGGTTATGCAAATCCTTTTTCATCAGCCAGGTTATAGCTAGAGTTTCTTCCAGGACAAAGAGACAAAGCCTGCACAGGATTGCTGCAATTAAATTGTCTGTTTCTAAAAGCACCATATTACTTCATTCACTATAGCAAACTCACAAGACATAAACCATATATGCCATCATTTGGGCTAATCACTTAAAACTTGTGTGGTTAAAGAGATTATTAAATTTGCTTACATTGTACATTGTTTCAGTTCTCTAGCACCCAAATTTAATGGAAAATTTGGCCTACTGTGTGTGGGCTAGAACAATTGGTTTTCACTGCCATTAGGATCCACCCATGTGCACAGACCCAATCCTAACTCCTTTGTAAATCTCCTTCTGAGACAATGTTTGAAGGAGAAGGTAAATTTTGGCTTGAGTTTCCTTCTGGTTCCCTGTGCTAGTGGACTCTCATCCAGATGAACCTTGATGCTTGGAAACTGATACTAAAAAGGAACTGGGTGAGGAACAAATTTTGCAACAGTGAGGTATTTTTATGACTACTTTTTAAAATGCTTCCTTCATAAATTTTATTAACATTTTCAGTTTGCAGTATATTACTGGTGGGAAACGAAAAAGATTGTATTCAGATTTCAGTATTGTGTAGATGAAGAAAAGGCTTGTTGGACCTGGTGGGTCTGCACATGAATAAACAGAAGTTAAAATCTGGCCAAGGAGACATCTATTGTTTTTCCCTAGACATTAGTGGGCTAATGGGTAATCTGGAGGACTCAGTTGTGGCAGGTGCTCAACATGGACCACACTTCAATTACTCCTAAATACAGTCATCATTCATAGCTGACAGTTCACTTCAGCGCAAGCTTCTGCAGGCTGGGGGAGACCCTCCTAGGCAAAAGCTGCGTGCTCACTCTTCAGTACTGGCTTCATCAACAGAAGTTGCTCCAAAACAATAGTTCTTTTTTTCCCCTAGACTTGGCTCTTCCTGTCATTCCTTTAGCTGAGCTTTCCTTCCCATGTGTGGTGACTCCCTAGATTTCCTTCCCTCATGACCTGTCAGTCCCAAACTCAAGATCACTCTGCCGTAAGGTTGCAATCCTTTGAGCTCGACCTGCCACAGACACGTCTGCAGTCTTTAACTCGCGGTTCTGTGCAGGCGCCACACCGCAAAGTGTGGGTCACTCATCCAAAACACATCCCCACCAAAGTAAAGACCGTGAGGAACTGTTCATGTTGTTCTCCTTGCTGTTCTTGTATAAAGTTTGTTTCTGTCTTTAGATGGCTGCATAAATTATAATTTTCAAAATATGAAAGTCTAAATGGAATGATTTTAACCTTTCTCCACTGATCTGTAAGGAGTATTTATTTTGTGTTACGGCATTGCTGGGTTTGTAGTTGAGTGAATTGTCTGTAGTTAGCAGTTTTGTTTATTTTCTTGTGAGCAGTTAGTTCTGTATCAGCTATGCCCAAGAAATGTCAGCATTTTAGAAGCTGCAGAAGCAGGCAGTAAATCCTCTGGAGGAAGTGTGAAAATTGACATCCTTACTGAATATCAAGTTTATGAATTATTGGCAGTCTTAGGAAGGAGGGGGAGAAGACGTGAATCTGACGGAACACAGGGAAAAGCAGTTGTGCAATATGCATGCATTCCCCCAGGTCAGCAGCCTCTTCAGCAACAGGAATAGGAAGAAGGTGGTGTCCAGCAGCTGGGTCTCAGCTGGGGGAGCCGTGTGTGTGCTCGCATAGATTTTTAGCTGGATGAAACAGCGTGAACCTTGTAAAACTGAACTACAGCACAGACAGGTGTAAGAATTCTTTCATTTGGTTTCTGTGCACGTTTTTCTAAAGCTAGTAAGTATTTTGTTAATCTTGCATTTTAATGAAACTCCTTCATTCTTCTCTTTAACCTTAGCATTTGTCTGGCATTAGCAGTGATGCCAGAACACCTGTCTGACCACAGACCTACCTTGCTACCAAGCAAGAATGGTCTGTAACTATGGGCCCCGCCTCCTACATGGAGTGTCTTGCCACCTCTACAGGAGCCAAGGGAAGCCCGAGGTAGCAAGGTGCTGCTTCATTAATTTACTTGGTCTAGCCTGAGATTGGGTTGCTGCTTGGGAGAGATGTCTGCAAGTCCTGAGGATTAGCCCAAGTATTTGTGCCCAAGGGTAGAGGAGGGAAAGAACTTGAAATCCAGAAGTCCTTGTCGGTTTGTGTCAACATGCTTATGATGTGGGACAGTACAAGGATCCTACAGCCTAGAAGCTCTGAGTACAAACTGGACTAAAGATGCTCATGTGCCAGTCTGTTGACTCAGGGGGCTGAAATATAAATCCATAGAAAAGGCAGTAGTGGAAATGTGTGAACACACAGGTGATACTGAATTTGCTTTACTACTGCATGATACTGTGTGAGTGCAGAAACATTTTCTCAGTGCCATCCCAGACTCAAATAGTTATCTTCTCTTCTGTGGTGCATGTCCTGGGATTCCTAGTCATAACAGAGTGTATTTTTTCAGTTAAAGAGCTATTTATCAGGTACTTATCAGTTGGTATGTACCATGCCATAGGACTGATACGCTATATTTGAACATTATCATGGGATAGCTGTTACATTTGTTTTAATGATGGTGAAAATTCAAGAAGCATACTGTGAGGATTGTTAGCATGGATAAGTGCAGGTGACATTAAATCTCTCATAATGTAATACTCAACAATAACTAAAAGGACATTTCTTCAGCTTCTCTCTCTTCTTGCAATAATATATTCAGAATATAAGTGTGTGTGATCATAATAAACTTGCCAAGCTTCCTCTACCTTGGAATGTATAAAATACATTAATTATTAGTTGTTGTGGTTTAACCCCAGCCGGCAGCTAAGTACCACACAGCTACTCTCTCACTACCCCCGGTGGCATGAGGGAAAGAATTGAAAGAGTAAAAGTGAGAAAACTTGTGGATTGAGATAAAGACAGTTTAATAGGTAAAGAAAAAGCTGCAAGTACAAGCAAAGCAGAACAAGGAGTTCATTCACCACTTCCCATCAGCAGGCAGGTGTTCAGCCATCTCCAGGAATGCTGGGCTCCATCACGCATAACGGCTACTTGGGAAGACAAACATCACTCCAAACGTTTTCCCCACCCTCCTTCTTCCCCCAGCTTTATATGCTGAACATGATGTCATATGGGATGGAATATCCATTTGGACAGTTGGGGGCAGCTGTCCCAGCTGTGTCCCCTCCCAGCTTCTTGTGCACCCCCAGCCTACTTGCTGGTGCGGTGGGGTTGGAAGCAGAAAATGCATTGATTCTGTGCAAGCACTGCTCAGCAATAGTGAAAACATCCCTGTGTTATCAAAGCTGTTTTCAGCACAAATCCAAAATGTAGCCCCATACCAGCTACTATGAGGAAAATTAACTATATCTCTGACCAAACCAACACAATCTGTAAATACCAGCAGTAGCATTCAAAGAAGGATGCATCTTTCCTACCCTTAAAATACATGCTGCCAGTAAAAATATGTTTGGTATAAAAGTTCCTACTGATTTTCATCCCTGGCAAGTCACCAGCATAGCATCTCTCTTCATAAAAGTGTGGGACAGAGCCTTGTCCTGGCTAATAATAAAGTTGTCCTTCCTTACACCTCTCTTTGGTTTCAGTTAACTTCCGTGGAAAGGGGCTTGCACTGGGCAGAAACGGACCCAGGGGCTGTGGGACAGGTTCTCTTCTCACTTCATGAAATTTTTTGTGGACTTCATTTGAATTGCTAGTGTAAATGAGAGGGAGACTCAAAGATCTGAACATCTTAAAGCCCAAGTTCTACCAAATTTTTCTACCAGTACTGAGCTTGATTCACTACTAGGCATTTGTGTGAAACAATGTCCTCCAATTCCCTTTTTTTTTTCTGTTTAATGACAGGTTGAGGCTGTTTATTACTTTGCTGCGGGTGATGTTCCGGAGTACACAAAGCAGCTACTCCTTGAGAAGGTTTCTGATCACCCCTGTCCAGTCAACACTGTATCTTTCAATGCCAAGGAAGATGAAACCATTACTTTTCTGAAAGAGTTGAGCCGTTTGGCCTCTGGCAGGTATGGCAAAGAAGAAACACAAAAATTATTTCAGTACTTGTAAAGTGCTTTGCTGCTAGGAATACTATCGCCAGATTTCTGAATATAATCCTTGTTTGATTCATGGGGAAATTGAGACAAAGCAGTTCAGTAAGAGATCTGGGGAAACTGGGGAAATAGTCTAAGAGATATGGCTAAAGTGCAGGATGTACTCAAACAGACCAGCTTCTCTCCACATCGATGCTCACTGACCTGCAGAAAGGCCATTTCTTTTTTATATCCTAAATCGTCTGTCATCTGCTCCTCTTTTGAAGTCTGAGAAATTGTTCAGCGGAAGGAGTCACAACGTAAACTGAAACAAGCTTTTACTGTATTACTTTGTAATATCCATGGGCACCACCAAAGGATCTAGAGTTTTGTTGGATCAAGTGCCATACAGACATGTACTGAAAAGGTAATGACTGCTCTAAATGGGCAGTTCCTGGAACAACAGAAAATTGCTGTGGTGTTCTCCATCAGGCCTGGTTGTGTGGAAATGCAGTTGTGTACCATGCTCTCTAGCGTCTATTTGGTATGGTTGGTGGAAACGGATATATTCCACATGGCTTGTTGGCTACTTTATCCTGGGAATCAGCTGCGTGGGGAGAATCAGCCTTCAGTAGAAAAGGATAGTAGAACTTAATATTGATTCTAATATCAAAACAAGGAAAACAAATGAACAAACACAAAACCCCACAATGCCCAACTTGTGCTGAACAGCAGGAGGGCAGTAGGAGTCAGTGTGTGTCTGCTTAACAGAAGTCACTATACAGTTACAGAGCTGTGAAATGGCTGCTAGCTCTTTTTGTTTCACTGGTGTTTGTGCAAGAGTGGGAAGACCTCCAACAGTAGAAACCTCCCAAATGACAGCACAGCAATTGCTAAGATGGCAGCTGCTTAGCTCTTTTATAGCCATCTGTGTTTATAAGTAGCTTTTAAGAGATGGAGTGTCTGCCAAAAACAAGACTGTGGGAAAGTGTTATGTTTGCTCTGGTCTGATGTGTGTCTAAAATGAGTGTGGACACTTAGAACCATGGTACCTCCATGATACCAGGTACATTGCCAGTTACCATCCTTCATTTTCTTTTGGCAGTTTTTACCTCCTTTAAAAAAGGAAAGCGAATGTTTCTTGTATGGTAGAGAAAGCAGCAAGAAGGGTTGTGGCAGGGAGCTGAGAGGAATTGTTTTGCTTTATATGATTCCCACTATCTTCTTTTTACATGAGTCTAGCTTTAGTGCAGAGACCTACTGGACCAGTTAGTATCTCACTGGTGGGTATTTGCTCAATAACTGTCATAAGTTTAAGTCAGCTTTCCCATAGGAGGGGCCAAGTTCATGGACTTTTAATGGCTTGAGCCAGTTTCTAATGTAGTTCTGATGTAGAAATGCATCTTTTTCCTGCTCTGAGAGCTTTTCTGTTCTGACAAGAAAGGTAAATGAAGTCTGTTTGACTTCCTGATTTGTATGTTGAGAATTAAATAAATGTTCCTGTTGAGCTTTCAACTGGGAGGATAATCTAATAAAAAGGTGTTAGTGTCATCTCAGACATCTCAAATGATATGCTTGCTCAGCATGTTAAAAGCATTAATTAAAAACAGATTTCCAGGAGATTGAAAAGGAAGGTGCCTCAGAGTAAATGATACAAAAATGAAAGGATGTTCTTTATAAGAAGGCTTCAGAATGTACATAAATGTATACAAAAGGTTTGATAATATTAATAGTGTTGTTGTAGTTGAAGGTTTAGATTTAACAGATAAGCAAATAATTCTGAAGTCGTACATCGCTGTGATCTTGCATGTGTGACACACATCTTGTTGAAATTAGGGAAGTATTTATGTATTTTACATATTGATGAAAACTCATTTTGTATTACAGATTCCATGCTTTTGCTGAGAGGAATGACTATAGAGATGCTACTGGACCTGCACTAAAATGTGAAGAGGAGGGAAAAGATCTAATTGCCTGGAATTACAGAGAAGTGAAAGGGCAAATGCCACTAGGTAGACAATATAAAAGCCAAGATGATGCTGATTTTCTCAGTGAAGTTTCAGAATACAAGTAACATAGGAACTTGCTAAGTGTAGAATCAAAAGAAGCCTTTTGCAGGCATGGGTGGGGTTAGGACAGGACAGGTCAAATGGAAATTCTGTGGGTGGGAAGCAGAGGGAAAGGAAAAGAGAAGTGAAGAGAATAGAGGACATGCACGTGAGAATGAAAGAGAAGTGAAAAAAGGGAGAAAAACATTTATTTAGGGAGCTTACGAATACTACTGGTGTGCTTATGTCAGTGACCTTGTGGAAATGTTAGAGAAGTGGCAGAAAGGGACAGTGTGGAAGACCATCTGATACAACAGCCACATCAATACACGCCAAGTTCATACATATTATCAGAGGATTTATTAATCCATGTGAGATCTGAATTTGTTTTAAAGACAGGTAGTAAGCACAGTAAAATAACCATAGAGAAGACAGGTCAGGGAGGGGGAGGGGAAATTAATGAAAAAAACCCTAACAAATAAGAGGAAACAACATAAAGAAACAGTTTTACTGAGGGTTTGGAGCTGGGCAGAATGGTCTCTGTGTGTTTCTTATTAGTCACAGTGCTACTTCCTCTGGGTAGATCAGCCTTACTGTTCAGTGAGATTGGACTGGGGTTTCAGCCAGGCTGGGAGACCAGCTTGTAGTGTGAAGTGAGGCTGCGTGTGTCAAATCTGATATCTTTATCAGCAGGACACTGAATTCAAAAATGTTTTCTTTTAAATATCAGGAGGCATAAGACTTCTTTATTCTCAGGGCTCACATCCCCATTATGCTGGAGGGCATTAGCGTTGCCCCAGAAGGCAGACCGGTGTTATCCTCTTCTTACTGCTAGGGAATGTACAGCATAAGGTGGATTTAGTGACTCATCTAAGGTCGTTTGTCAGTCTTGGACTAACTGGTCCATATTTCCTAGGTTATAGTCTAGTTCCTTGTATATTAACCTATTCTTCAGTAGGACTGTGGTTATAACAGTACAATAGAACCATAGCAGGGAGCGAGAAGTAAGAGAGTGAGGTATCACCTCCTTTCTTTTTAATTGGGAAAGGACACTCAAGCCTCAGTCACGCAGGGTTTAGAAACCAATAGCAGAGTATGCTTCAAAACCCTGTCTCTCGTTTCATACTCATTCAGAGTGGTATAATGATTGCCTTCATTCTGCTATGAGTGCTTCCTTGCTGGACCCTCTTTGGAGGGGTGTGGGGGGAGCTGGCTTCCTCTTCCCCCCAGGCAGTCAGCCTGTTTCAATAGACATGCCTAGAGCTCCTGTATGACTGAAATTACTTCCTCACCACTGTTTCTGAAGCTGAAAGCTGAATAGCTTTAATCGCTCAAAAGGGCAGTAATCCCCTTGAAATGCATTGTCTGTTGTGTCTTATTGCTATTATGGAATAGAATTTACACATTAAAAAGGAACACAATTAGCTTTCTGCGTTTACTGCGTATTATAAGCACAGTCATGACATCACTGCCAGCCAATTGGAGCATTTGAGTTGTAGGCAGAATCTAAAGTCCTTTCAGAAAAGAAAGCACATTGGAGACATTATTCTGGTCTGTGTCTGATGTCTCATGTTTCAGAGACTCCTTCAAGGGTGTAGAAGGCAATAATAATAAAAGTGTCGATTACTCACTAACGGGCTCTGAAACAGGTTCTTGGATGTGTGGCATAAACTATGCAAGGAAATAAACAGAAAATTAAGCAGAGATTTAATCTTTCAAATGTGGTGTTTCTTGAAAATAAGAGGAGGCACGGGAATATTTTGATTGTGTCTTTTTGCACCACATGCGCAACAGCTGGAAACTGAAACTCATCATTATGTTTCATGGACTGGAAAAGCTGTTTTAAGGACATGTGATAGTTTTCTGGGCATCCACTGAATAACAGTGTTTTGCCAAAATAGGATATCTTAACGAAAAGAAGTCGGAAGTGAATTATTTAAAACTTTAGATAAGAGCTCCATTCTCCCCTGTTTTGCATCTTGCGCAGTCTTTCAGAAAGCAACCGTGAGAAACTGCCACATTTGAATTTTTTTTATGCTGATTTTGAGTGGGTGCTCAAGATCAAAACAGGTGTAAGCCAGTCAAGAAGTAAGGTCCTTGTGTTGTAGACTCAGATTAACTTAAGGCAGAGAAATGCTTCTACATAAAGCCTGATTTCACCAAAGTGGTGGTATCTCCTCGTCCAGCACTGATTTTCCTGTTATCACTTCTGCCTATGTTCTTTGTGTAGCTTCTTTATCTGCAAAAAGCTGCAGAATTAAGCAATCCTGTTGTGTAGTCAAAATTAATAACTGGAAGGGAGGTGGAATTTAAGTTGGAACTTGAAGACATAGAGGGCAAGAGATGGTGGAAGCTGTTGGAAAAGAAGGTTCTTGCTGAAAAGGGGCACAGTTGTGTCATCTGCTTCGTGTCACAGGGAGATAAGTGGGCTTGAAAAGCAATGGCGGTTTGAACTAGATCCTGAAATGAATAGTGGGTCCTCGCTGGCTGACATAGAAACAACAGAAAATCTCTGTGTGGTGTTTTTTGTGTGGTGAAATAGATGAGCCGGTATGTGTAAAGAAAAAGCAAATGGACTGAAATAAGAATTTGACTGATATGACACATTGAAAGAGGGATGTGTCTGACCTCCTTGTAAACAGTCTAAGGCTGTATTCTCAGGTGTGCTTGATTTTCCACATTTACATGATGGTCCCTGAGAAAATTTCAGGTTGCTGTGTGTAAAACAGGAAGCATAAGAGTGCCAGCCTCCTTTAAGACATTGCTGTCAGTGAACTCTGCACTGTTCATGTACACAGACACAGGAGAGACCAAACTCGTCCTTTGGAGAGCCCGGATGATGACTTAAGAGGAGCTACTTTGCCTAGAAGCGGTAGCAGAGATCATTGCCTCTGCTTTTTCCTCGCATGTGCTTTGTCCGGTCTTGGCAGCCTAACCTTGGCCTGGCAAATCTCTTTGCTGATGCGCAGAGAGTGATGCAGGTAGCCGCTCTGCCATACCACATGGGACACAAAGTTCCTTGGCTTTGTCCATTTGGCCAGGGGGAAAGGGGCGGGATGGGGCCGTGGTGAGCTTCAGTGCTGACCTGGGGAGGAGGCCGGCAACGCTGCGTGCTCCCCTCCTCTGCGCCTTTGCACCGCCTCTGGAGTGGGGATTTTTAAAAATTAGCGCTTGAGGGAATATTGCTAGGTTCTGCTGCCACGTAGAGGCAGAGAAAGGGACCAGCAGTGAAACAATGAAATTGCTCATCTTGCCTCGCAGGCAAATGAAGTTTGTGATTGTCTTCCATTATATCTGGATTTCCTTGCTACCATGCTCTAAGTCAGATAATCAGAGAAGTTAGAAATGCTTCTGTTTTCCGTGAGTTGCCTTTGCGTTGGTATTTGCTTCGTGTTTCAAGGACATTGTAGATTTTGCAGGCTTTTTTCTTCCTGGTTTTTTTTTTGTTTGTTTGTTTGTTTGTTTTGTAGGGGCTATTTTTCTCACCAGGTTTTCTCTCTTCCGTATGAAATCAAACGAGTTACAGTGACCTGTCCAACTGGATGAGTTTGTCTGCTGGGAGGTGAGGTGTGGAAAAGCTGCTTTAGTTGCCTGACAGCGTCAAATAACTGAGAAATGGCAACGAGGGCAGTTATGAGCTTCCGTGTCCATGTGCAAGGGTGCTTGTTCTCCCTCAGCTCGGCCGTCTCGCTTCAGAGTTCGCCGGTGCCCCGGGCTCTCCCCATCCCCTTCCTCTTTTGCAAGGCCCTCCTCCTCCAGAGCAGAAAGGCCGTTTAAGCAAGGGCAGGGCACGTCTGCAGCGGTTCGCAGCGTGAGGTGCTCTTCAGGGTGGCCACGGCCGAAGCAAGAGCCACCAACAGCGGACTGCACTGGGCCAGGGCCAGGCCAGGGGCCGGGGCCGCGGGGCGCTGAGGCCGCTGTCCTGGTGCCTGCCCGGTGGCCGCCATCTTGCCGCTGCCTTCTGGCTGTTGTCGCGTCGAACGAGGAGACCCGCCCCGGGGTCTGGCCGTTAAACCGCCAGGCAAGGGCCTGGGGAGCGTAGGGAGGGCTCCTTCCCTCTGGGCATAAAGGGGTTTTTTCAGAGGAGTATCTCCCTGGAACCCAAAGGCATGCAAGAGCCAGCGGGCCTCCAACGGCTGGGGGCCGATGGAGGGGTGATGCTCGGCGGCTTTTTGGTTGGTGATCCCCCCCAAATGGTACAGCTGCAGTGCAAGTGCAGGGAATTTAAACCAAAGAGAGGTTTGTGCTTTCCTTGGTCATTTTTCACTCCTGCGCTTTGAGGGGCAGGCCGCAGCCTGGGAACCACGCCAGGTTGGGAACCACACCTGGAAGATACTATGCATTGTATGTGTATATAGAAAATTTGATTTTGGAGACTCAGTTTCAAAATGCACCGATTTTCCTTCCCACTCCTCCTTAGCTGGAGGGGAGAAGAGGCCGAAAGGGAGGGGGAGGCGAGCCTCCCTTATAAAAGTTGCTATGGTTGTCCCTCCTTAGGAGCCTGCTCTCCTGGTTGAAGCCAGGAAAAACTTCACAGATAAAAGGTTTTCTAAGGAACTTGACCTTCACAATGTGCAGTTGTTGATGCCTGCATTTGTCCTGCATAATAAGCATCATCAAACATACTTTGAAAGTGCATGCGCTTTTACTTCGCTGTGCTGCAGCATAAATAAGGAAAAAATACCTTCTTGTTTATTACCAGTTCAATACACATACCTTACTGGGGACAGTAACAACAATCCTGTAAATTTCATGAGTCAATGGCATCAATTTAAGGGAAATGAAGCAACACAATGCTATAATTGGTATTGTTTTAAAGGTAGTTGAAATATGCATAATTCTTTCAATATTTTCAAACGTAATGTTAAAACGTTTATAAAGTTAAGTCTGGATGCCAGTATTTGATAGCTTGTAGAGGATATCCAGCTTTAGTTGGAGACAGCTCCACTAGAATTGCATTAACAGCCTTAAACTTAGAAATATGTGCATGTGTAGTCTGAATGCATGTGTTGTCTGAATGCATTGTTTTGTGGTTTTAACTGTGACAATAAGTATGTATATTCAATGATTGACTACTCATAAGAAAATCCTTAGCTCCCTCCTAGCTGCAGTTTTGCCAGTGCTCAGATTTTGTTTGTTTTGCATTTCTGGGTAGAGATTATTTATGAAAGGTGACTTCTTTCTGAAGTACTTGAACAGAATACTTTTCTCAAACTTAAAAGGTAATGATAACAGACTGAGGGTTTTTTCCTCCCCTTTGTGTTTTATGTTGTGGAATTATCTGCTTTGCTAAAGCTTTTTGTAATTTAGGAAATGTTGATCTTTGTCCTAATGGCTGAAACAGATGTTTTTGAAATGCAGGAAGGTCCCAGGAGATGGCAGTGTACAATAACACATTTCAAAATATTTCTTGGAAACTGAAAGCATTTCACAATGAAAATTGAGTTGTTATTTTGTAAAATGTTATTTCAGGGAAGTTTATCAAAGAACAAAATGAACAGTTTTCTTTGTTTACAGAGAGCCTACTTTAATAAGTTTGCATGTCTTATGCAGTGAACTGCTCCTGGATATTAACTGAACCACTAGATGATAAGATATAGTTTGCCTTGTTCAGCATCTTCATGTGCAATTCAGTAATAGGTTGTGGTTTGCAATAGGTTGTAGTCTGCATTTGTGTTTAGGATGGCTGATGTTTTTCCGTATTGTTCTATATTGCAATCTAAACTCTGAGACTAATGTAATTTAATGTGTTTTTTATATAATGTTCATACTGTTTAGGTATGCTTTGCGCCTAAATTTTAATAATTATACTCTACTAAATAAATACACATTTTAATTTTTTAGTTAAGATGAACATGCCTGTTGAGATTGAGAAAACCTTGTATTAACACTACCTTTGAATCTTTCCAATTTTTTGAGAGTAAAACATTTTAATTTTTTTTTAGCATTTGTTTATGACTGTTGAGAATTGTTAGGATGAAAGTAAGCTTATCTTAGGAAAATTTCATCAAATACTCTTCAGGAAAAGAAGATTCCCTGTGAAGGGAATTGCAAGACTTGAAAATGTCTTCTCTTCAGAATTTCAAATTAGGGTCTAATATTTGGAGACCGCTTTGCATTGAAGTCTGGGGGACAACATGTGAATTTCTCTGTGGAGTTTCCTTATTATTATCCAAGAGTGTTAAAAAGTATTTGCTTCTATAGTGGGACCAATCAGTGACCAACTCTGGAGGTTCCACCAGGCAAAGCAATTCTCATGTCCTGGTGCTGGCTTTAAGTCCTTTTTTGAAGTGTATCAAACAACAGCACTTGTCACTGCAATGGGACCTCAAGAAAACAAGGTTATATGGCAAGATTTGGATGAACCCAATGACTTTGTGGCAATTTAGGAGTTATAAAAAGCAGAAAGGGTCTCAAAATGTCAAGTTCTATTTCTGATTTTTTTTTCTGATTTTTTTTGCAGTAGCTGGTGTCCGTGAAGATGTCTTTCTGATCTGGAAGGAGCTGGAGGAAGCCAGAAGTACAGTGAGCCAAGTTCAGAAAATTTTATCAGAATCTGATCAGCCAGCTTCTCAAGATGGTATCATTTACATTTCTTTTAAGAAATTTGACATTATATTAATGATCAATATTGTATTTGTGAACAGTTTTGATTACATGTCAATTTGAGGATGATTTTCCCAGAAATGTCTATGTAGAGATAGCACCTATACTTGGTGCCTAAACTCTGGGTTGCTTAAAACTTTCCATTACAAATCTCTGTTTACTACTGCTTAAACTTGCCGAACTTCAATGGTTCATGCTGAAACACACCATTTTTAGTTCATCAGTGACTAGGCTTAGAAATTGACTAGATTTCAAGATACTGAAATTCATTTTTGTGGTCTCTCTGCCTGGGCCAGTAGATCTTCAGTTTTATTCTACATAACACTTGAGAAGTACCTCAGCTCTATCCCATCATAGCCTTCTGGAGATAGCCTCCAACTTGGTAGCTAGTATGTTCCCGTAAAAGGGAAGAAATGCGGGTTTGAATTCTCTTAGTCGAAGGTGGAGGACTGAAACTGATTCTGGATGAGTGCTCTGGCAGCTTATGTGTCAAGAAACATGGAGGAACACCCTCATTTGTTCATGAAACCAATAGTTCCCGCCATATGTTTGGCCTAGAACAGGATCTATTTGCTGTTGTGTGTGTATTGATTGGGTTGGGCCTTAATGGAGCCAGAAGCAGAGCTGGTTTCTGAATCTCTGGAAGGCTTAAACAGGGGATGGTGAGAAGCTACTCAACCCCGCTAAGATGGAGGTGCTTTGGGCATGCTCTAGAGTGGAATGATCACAATGACAAGACTTAAATACTGAAAACTTAGGAATCTGCAGAGTATAGGCAGCTTCGGTGTTGGGCTGCAGCTGAGGGGGTGGTTTTTCAGGGTCCAAGCTGAGATTGCCAGTGCCTGTATTCTGCATTAGTCCTTGGTTTTAAAGTACTTGGTGTCTTGTGGTATTTTTTGCATAGGTAGATGCAAGATTCAGGTTGAATTAGCACCAGTCGTCGGTGATTTTGTGTAGCTCCAGTATTGTTTTTGCAGTGCAATTTGCTTTTACTTTGGCTAGATGGAGGCAGGGGCCAGATGCCCTTTTCTGGATCACCTGCTGAGGAACAGTTGGTTACAGTCGGTTGGCCAGTCATTTGGACTCTCAGTGGTGTGTTGAGATGTGTAAATAGTCTGGTGATGGTGAAGATTTGAAGCTGGGAACTTTCTCTGCCTGCACTGGGTTTGAACATCTGTCAATAATGTAATTCTGCAGGACCCTCTGCTTGAGGGTTTTTGTTCTACAAAGGCATCTTCTGAATGAGCAAGACTTTCCATATGAAGTTAAACAGCTATGCTGTAATGTATATGAACAAAAAGCCCACAATAAAGCTGCAAGGGCAGCCCTAATTTCAGTTATTATTTACATGTTCCTGACTATGCAGCTTTAATGTTCTTTTAGTGTTTGTCTTCATACATAATCATTGAATAAATAAATTAAATAACAGTGTGATTCATTTAGTCAGTTCTTCAGCATTATTTGACTGTTGCCAATTGATCCAAATAACTGCAGCGTGTCCGTTTGCCTGCTTTTCTTCCTGGTTTTGCCTTCCTGATCTGTTTAAAATGCTCTGCTGCAAAATGTAGGTTGTTCTGAAGATTGCAATGTTCTGCAGGAGAAGCAGAGAAAAAGGGACAGTTTTTCTGCTGACTCTCCAGATAATGCACTAGTTACCTGAACTGAGACATGACTTGTTAGATAAAGCTTGTGGAAGGAAGAAAATAGTAGTTTTATTTTTAAAATTATGTGAGTGCATTTGTGATGCTTGCCACACTGGCTGAGAGCTGCAGGCAATCAGAAAGCAGATGTTTCCACGTGAACAGCCTCTGACCCTGCACTGATCTCTGTGTGTGTTACAGCAGTAGATGTCTCCATAGATTTCTTTACAGACTCAGGATTTCGGTATTATTGTCACTGTAGCTGCATCTAAACAGAGTAGACATTTATACCACCTGGGTCCACCAAAATTAAAATGTGGGAAAATAAATTCGCCTTGCTATGAGACCCACCGCTGGGACATTTGGTTTAGATTTATTGAGCTAGTGATGAGTGAGTATAGAGCCCTGTATCCCATTACCAGTATCCAGAGATTATAGAATCATAGCATGGTTTGGGTTGGAAGGGACTTCTAAGATCATCTAGTTCCATTCCTCTGCCACGTGCAGGGACACCTCCCACTAGACAAGGTTGCTCAAAGCCTCATCCAGCCTGGCCTTGAACACTTCCAGGGAGTGTTCCACAACCTCTATAGGCAGCAGTGTCCAACCTTAAGATGGTCCTTAGAAAATTTCTAAGACAATATGGCATAAGAGGGTAAACATAACAACAGTCATACCAGATCAGGCAAAAAAAAAAAAAAAAAAAAAATCCTGTTTCTTTCAGCATCAATTAAAAATGCTACAAGGAGGGTGCAGAACTAGAGAAAATGATACAAAAGTGATTTGTGGCTTGGGATACATGGCACAATATTCAGCCTATAAAAAGGCAATATTGCAGAGAAACATAGTAAAATATCTTCGAAAGGCATTGTAGTTTGTCTTTTTAAATGGCCTTCTATGAAAAAGACCAAAGGCAATATTAACCAATGTTCTCAGCTGTATTTTCAAGTTATGTCTTCTGTTTCATTTTCTCAAGTGGTTCTCCTTGAAATTAGACATCTTACACAGGAATCTTTTCTTGCTTTTTGTAATTCAACTAGTAGGAAGGTTAAGTCAACCTTCATAGTACTAAGAATATTCCTTTTATATGTTGATCTCGTAGCTATTTATCTTCTTTACTCTTTATCTTCTGATGGGTTTGTTCCAGTTACAAAGGAATTTGTTGCGAAGAATTGTCTGGTTAAAAAAAGCCAACACGACCAAAGTAGAGAATATTAAAAATCAGTCAGAAATATCCACTCACTCCAGTGCTGTCAGTGCAAGCAGAACAAGTTTGAAAATTTTGACTCCAATATCATGCTGTTTTTGAAACCAGCTTATTCAAAATGAACTGTGTTATACAGAAGATTTTGTTTGGTTTATTTTCTTTATTAGGAGCCAAAGCTGATCATCCATTACAGAAGGATACGTCCGACAAATATTTGACTTCTAAAAAGTGGTTGCGGAAGTATGGCTTGAAAGCTCAGAAGCTCACACTGTACGATGCACTAGCTGATAGTACTTTTCACCATGCAGATGGGATTGTTGACATAAAAACTAAACCAGAGGATGACTCTTCACAAACTGATGCTGTAAGTATTGTTAATTTCCCCCCACATTCATGGGAACTTGACTGATAGATGAATTTATAATAAAACGTATGATTTGTTGTTTTGTAGTTTTTGTTAAAATCAGTTTGTCAGTGGAATGGGACAAAGATGGTCATAAATAAGATAGTTTCAAAGGGCTATTTGAAAATGACTATTTCAAGGACTCCTTCCAGTTCAACATGTAATCTGCAAGGAAGAATCAGGACTGGCTTAAGCTATGCCTTGGTTTTCTACGTATTTGTCTGGGGTAGGGCAAAGATTGCTTGTCATCTTTATTTTTCATTAGAAGTATTGGTCTCAGCTGCTCCAGTGTCTGCAGGTCCTTAAACAAATTTTGATTCATTTGTCTTCTATTTGTTTTTCTCAAGCTCTGTCATTACACTGTTTGGTAACCTTCTGTTCTTGCTAGCTACCAGGATAAATCCAGTTTCTACTGACTCTTGCTAGGAGCAAATTCTGTGACCGCTCTATCTCATGTTTATTTCTGCGCCTGTTCATGTGCAACAAGCATGTACCTTTGAAGTTTGTTTGCCAAATATTAAAGGCACTGCAAAATAATGTATTTTGGAAGATGAAACTTGTTTTTCTTGGCTGTAGGTGACAAAGAGGAAGGTAATTAATGCAAAATACTGCGACAAGTTTGTACATACCTTCTGGAAAGATGGATCTGTAGTCCACGTATATGTCAGTACAGTAAAATATAAGCGCTATGAAGAGAAAATGAGGACAGCTCTCAGAGAAGTGGAAGGAAGGTTAGTATTCTGTCATGTAAAATCAGTTTGTATTATTTTACATAGGTGTCAAAATGCTTGACATTTACTGTGATAAATGTCAATAGATGTAAAAATAAATAAAGCAGTTGGTAAACTGCCAGTAGCAGTACTAAGCCAGAAATCCATTTTAGATCATAATCTGAATCAGAATCTGTGTAGGATTTCTTAGTAGCCATGTAAGAAAACTGATGAACAATTTTATCTTTTGTTCTCTTTCTGGAAGACAAATGTGAAGGTCAGTCTGCACATTAGTGAAATACTGCTGAAAGTGCCCAAAAGCATCAGGACATAAAGTGGCAAAGAACTTTCTAGAATGATCAATAAAAGTTGGTAAACTTTTATCCTGTGTACCTAGGATCCCTTGTGATACCGCCGAGACCAAACAGGGCAGCTTGGCTTGTGCTCATACTCATAATGGTTACCTGCCCTTTCTGCAGTTTTGTGTTGAAGACAGTCTGAACAGTCTAGATCAGTCAGGGCACGAGATGTTCAGTAATGCATATGATCAGAAGTTCAGTGCTCAAGCTAGCTCCCTAGTTTACTTTTCTGCAGCCATTCAGGTACATTCTTAGATTTTGTAGGACATCTACAAAAAAATAAGCAATCTGAGGGTCTAATTCATTTGTCCTGAAGATGCTCTAAAGGAGATTGGCTTTTATGTGTAGAAGAAGGAAACTTTAAAAATTAATATTGTAGAACTGAAAGAACAAATCTTGCACTTGGTCTTGTATGTTAGGACGATGGGATGTCTCACTGAAAAAAGCAGGATGTGAACTTTCATTTTGCTGCTACTTCTCTACAAAAGTGTAACAGCCTGATTACATTTAGCAAAGTCAAACAGAGTTTTGTTATTCTTCTTAGTTTATCTTAATCTTGCTATATTTAGGATAGCATTAACATATTGTGAAAGGAAAATTTGAGGTAAAGGGTTTTGGTGAGTATATATTTTTGAAATCCAAGCCAGGGTTATGGGCTTACTGTTTTGAATGGTCATCTCATTGTTGAAAAGCATTGGTAGATCTCGTCAACACTTTGGGGGAAATAAATAATTGCAAAAGAGCTATCAGCAGCAAATGTAATGGGATGCTTTAAGTTTCCGTGATAGCATTTTTCAAACGTCTGTGAAGATGAGTACTATTTTTCCCAGGGCTATTATATTCCATCTGTTAAATGTCTCTGCTTCACAGTAGACAAGTAGTTTATGACTCCCAAGGGAAATCAGATTGGACCTGCTGCAGCCATTTCTGAGGAAATGCTTTTGTACCCAGCAGTATGCGTGCATGGTTTAACTGGCAGGCATGCTTCAATCCTGTTTAAAATGTAAAACAAGGTCTGTATTTAAGGCTCAAGGTCAGCAAAGCATTGAAGCATCTATATTATGTTAAGATTCTTCGAAGTGCTCAAGTTCTTTGCAGAATAGGTTCTCAAGTGGCTTCCTGAAAAGGCAGGCATATTAGCATATGCTTAAATGATTTATTGAGTTCAGTCTGGAGACCGTAGAATCATAGAGTGGTTTGGGTTGGAAGGGACCTTAGAGATCATCTAGTTCCAACCGTGGCCAGGAACACCTTCCACTTGACCGAACTGCTCAAAGCCCCATTCAATCTGGCCTTGAACAATTCCAGGGATGGGACATCCACAACTTCTCTGGACAACCTCTTCAGCATCTCACCACCCTCACAGTGAAGTATGAACAGTTACAGGGGCAATAGTTACAGTTATTTCCACATGGGATTTCCCAGCTCAAACTACCTGATAATTAACTTCATAAAGGTGCTGTATTGCTTTGTATGTTTCATCTGTCTCCAGATTCCTAATGAAATTAGAAAATAATACTACCTTGTGGTGTTAGATAGTGACTGAGGATGGGTTCATCAAGACTAATACACAGCTTCTGACAGCAACAGGTGCTTAGGGAAAGAGAGTAAGAACTACAGCAGTGATAAAAAGATCCTCCTGTAAGATTCTGATACCAAAGCTCTGAAGATCTTACAGACCAGGTCTTGAGATATTTTTTTTTATTCCCTCAGGATTAAGTGGCTTCAACAAGGAAGCAGAGGGCTCTTTGGGAATGTGTTTGAGGATGATATCTATATTCTAATTGATACATCCCAGTCTATGAAGAACAAGCTACCACTGGTGAAGGAGAAAATATTTCAGCTCATACAGGTATGTTAAAATGATGATTCTGAAGACAGAGGAGCATTTTAGAGTAGTCTGATCTTTTCTGGATGGTTGTTATTCTTTTTAATGATTTTTTTTTCAAGTGGCAGCTTTATAACTCTTTATTTTTCTTGGTGTGCTCATATTTCCGCTAAACTTCCCACCCCCCCTCCCCATTTGTACAAATATTTGAAAAAATCTTGAGAAAGTGTTAGAAAAGCTTGTTCTTTATTCCCTCAAGTCACTTCCCTCCTAAAAATGAAAATAAATACAAAAAGAAAAGAAATACAGACAAACAAAAAAGTGACACATTGAAACACCTTTTGGCATTTTCATTTTTATTTTTAAGTAGTGTCGTCCAATTCCAGTGGCATGTTGTGATTTGTAATGTGTGTTCTAGATTCACTTTCATACTTCTACAATAGAGAGTATAGAACGTTTTGAACTTGCTTGTATCTTCCAGTGACTCCCAACTTTGCAAAGGGACTTGCAAAGTGCAGAAGTACTTTGTGGGGGTCCGACCCCCACATATTAAGGAAAATACATACTTGAAAAGCAATGAATACTGGGAGACACACCTAAGATAGGATTTGTCTCGCCTGCTTTTAGAAATCTGCAATGTCACCTAAGCTTACATAGATATTTCAGAGAAACAGGCGTTTAAAACGTGATTGATCTTACCTTTATTAGACCTGAGAGGAGTAACTGACAAATAAAAACTCCATCAGTCTGGCATTGATAGCAATCGTTAGTAGGGCTAGAAAATTTCATATTGTAACAGAGAGGTTTTTGAGCTAAGTGCACAAGTCATAGGATGTGGAATGATGTGGTCCTCTGGGCAGATCAGCACTACAAAATGATTAGATCCTGTGCCAGAAGGTTTCACAGACAGCTGCACAATAATGGTGATGAAAAGGAGGCAAAGATTCCAGGCTCTGAAAGTTTGTACTAGCTTGCACAGATCTTCCTCTCCTTTCAACTCCTGTCCAAAAGCAACTTCAGCAAATTCTTTTCTTAATACTTTTTTACTGTCTTAGTTCCCCTTGCCAGGGATCTACATTTGATTCTTGTTCTCCTCCTCTAAATGATGTCTTATTTTGTTTCTGATTTCAATTTCCTTTGGTACACAGTTATAATCTCTTGGTTATACCACTGTTAATACCCAGTCTTGTCTCTTTTTTTTGCCCTCTTAGATATTTGCTGTTTAAGTGGTTTGAGAAATACAAGTAAATGGAGACTTACATTAGAAGTTGAAGTAATCTTAATAATTGCAGGCAATAATTGCCCCGTCTCTGTATGTCTCTGTACACCATAACTGAATATTATAATTTATTGTAAATGTATAATCAACTATATAATAACTAAAACAACTCCTACTAGTCCATATTTCAGGATACAAGTATTCTTTCTTTTAATACGGATTAAAATTCAGATGCTGTCTCTTGCAGGAACAATTAAGACACAAAAAGAGATTTAACTTTGTGAAATTTAGTACCCAAGCAGTGCCATGGCAAGAGAAACTTGCTGAAGTTAATGAGGAAAATTTGCAAGATGCTTGGCTTTGGATAAAAGAACTTGAGGTAGTATGGCAGCTAATTATTACAAAGTGTGTTTATGCAAAGTTACATTTGTGTCTTCTGTTTCTGTATGGCTGGGGTGGTTTTGAATTGACTATTTGATGTGAGTAAGCTGAAAATACAGATTATGTGTAGTAGATCTGAGTGGCAGTGCTCAGCCCCTGTCTGAATTTGTCACTCTTGCTGCAGGGCTGCGGCACAGTTGAGGGCTGTCGCTGTCAGACTTGAAGCCTGGAGGTGATACAGGAACCTGGTGCCAGCAAGCTGAAGATGTGTCTCTAGTCCCATATGGTGCATAGCTAGACAGCTGACTTCAGCCTTCATAGGAACATGAGGGCAACCATACTAAGACCAAACATCTGTTTATCTGCCCAATATTCTTTCACTGACTGTGGCCAAAATCTGAGGATTTTGCCCTGAAACAGAGTAGAAATTCTTGTAGTCGGTCACCAGATTGTAACTGTCAGTGATTTTTAGCACCAGTTCATGTGTCAAATGTGGAGATCAGTGTTAGGAACACAGGACTGAAAATTAGTCATACAACATCACAGTTATGCCCCATGTTATTCTAACACAAAAAACTTGTTATATAATAAAACTCCTCAGCTTTATGACAGCTCTTCCTCAGGCTTAATTGTGAAATTCCTGGGGATGAATGAATTGAGGAAGCTACATAATACCTCTGAGACTTGTACAAAGCAAGATAAATAACTTGGTATTTTCAGAAAATACTAAGACAAACACATACAGAAAAGAAAGTATTAGTGTGGCCTCACTGAGTAGTTGGTGAATACTTAACACTGAGGTTGGTAAAGCTAATTTTACTGCCTGCCTTGAGACTTGAGAAGTTGACTCTGTTAAAGTCATATATGTGGTACGGCATCATGCTTTGAACTTCTATAGGTTGACACCATCTTGTATATGCATTTGGAAATGGCCTTTTTATCATTATTCATGAAGTTGTGAATTGCTGATTATAAATTGCTTTCTAAGTTTGGATCTAGATATCTTAAAGTGCAGGGAATGGTACAAGAACAGTCTACTTTTTTTTGGGAATGATGTCTGCTGCTGACCTTTTAGTCTGTTTAAAGCAGCGCAGGCGTAAGTCTGAGATCAGAAAGCTGGCTTTACAGCGAAGCTGAAAGGAACAGAAGATTGCTTTGGAATATTAATCAGAGTAGATCCTTTGATCTCATTTTGTGCGCTTTGGTCCCAGGATGTTGAATAAGGAAGCTGAGCTATAAACAGTAACTAACTGTTCCTTAAAAATCCTTTGGAGTTGATGACATTTAAAACTTTGGGGGTGATTATGCCAGGTAGTTGAAGCTTATCAACTTTTAAGTACTGATAAAAACAGTGTTCATTGGTAACAGTAGCAACTGAGAAATATAATAGAATGTATCTTTTATCTTACATCTTCCTGTCTGTTTATAGCCTTTTAGGGGTTGCTTTAGCTTCTACAGGTTGCATTTCTGTTGCAAGTGTTACGTGTGTTTGCATAAGCACTGAATACCAATTTGGTACCAAATTTATGCTACTTTGACACTTGCTTTGATTTTTCTAGCTGTTTGACATAAATATTTTCACCGTTTTATTACTCATTTTGGTTCCGTCATACCCCGTCAATCAGTACACTGTCATTATGAATTTAAGAACAGAGGCAAAGCACTGTTAGTATTTATAGCTGTTTCTTTGTCTTTTTGGTTTCTTAGGTTGGAAGTTCCACAAACACACTCAGAGCTCTCCAGATTGCTTTTGCTGATACTGACGCTCAGGGTATTTATCTCTTGACTGATGGGAGACCTGACCAGGTATTTCTGAAATGAGGAGACAGAAAATGCAGTAGTGTGGCATCAGAAGGCTGAAGTATGAGATGAATATCATACCTCCAGAGCTGAGTCTCCTGGATGCTCTTGGATGTTGTCATAGCATTGAAAAATTGTATCCGAGAAATGTGCTGTTTGTGAAAGGATTTTGATTAGATCTCTCCACCCACAGTCTTTGGTGCATGGTAGCTCATGACATTTCTCCTGAGTTGTTTGAAGGATCTGGTAGTGGATTAAACATTAAAGCTGTGTGTTAGTATCAAGGTTAGGATTTGTGTTAAGTAAAACGTCTCCCTAACTTAATACAAATGACTCATGAATTAAAAATAAAAAAATACTGATGGTCCCATGATACGGTTGGATTTAAATATTAAAACCCTGCAATCTGGCATGATGGCTTGAAAACCTAAAAAGAAAGTGTTTGATAGCAAAACAAAAAAAAAAGTTTGTGTTCAACATTTTTCCCCAAAGAACACATCAAATAGGTAAGTAGATACCTTTGTACATTCTGTTGCAGAACTTACATAAAGGATGTGTCACTTCTGAGGGACAAGGGCCTAGTTATTAATTTACATTATTTTCATATAAAGATATTAATATTGTTCTACCAGGTCTCTATATGATTCCGTTTTTATCCTCCTGAGACAAATTTGATCTCATGTAGGTGCAATTCTGGAGTAGCAGCAGTCTGGAGTTGCTTTAAGTCTAGTTTTGAGGGGGTCGCGAAACCAACTTTTGAATGTGTTGTTACCATGACTTAAAATTAATGCTATTTCATGTTGTATCACATTATATAACACCAGCTAAAAACTGGAAAACCCCCACTTTCAAGCTGTAATATGTGGTGAATACTGGCCTGTATGCTGAAAATGACATTTAAAAATGATTTCTTTGTCCCTGAAAATTTATCTTGGTTGTAATGGCATATATGCAGCAAAGTCCTGACTTTACCTAGGTAAATAGCTGAGCTGAAGGCCACATGACATTAATTACTGATGCATATTCAATACATATAGGATTCAGAAAGCATCATAAACTTGCAGAAATAATTTCTTTATACCTTGATAAGGTATAAATGCTAAAGACCTGCTTTTTTGTTGTTGTTTTTTTTGATAAAGCGAAAGCAGCCCTCAGGGAAGGGTGGATTTATATGCTTCAAAATGATTTGAATATTAAAATGTACACTTGATTTTATATTAGCAGATAAGACATTTCAACTCACATATTTTAATGTTTTTAATTTTAATCTTTGATATTTTCTAAAGACAAGTTGATGGTTATTGGATATCACTCATTAAAACTCAATTTTCAACTGATTGAAATATTTGCATTGTTTCACACTTTTGCTAGTTAGGAGCATATATTAGTATTGAGTTAAAGAATAATTTGGCTTAACATACACTTACTTAGATTCTTCATTTTAATATTTTTATTAAGTTAGAAATTAATGAATACTTCATTTTTTTTACCCAGTTAATAATGGCTTTTAGATTTATGTTATAGATGAATGTTACAGATTTATATTCTTAGATGAAAAAGGGGAAATTACCAAGATTGCTTGTAACTATTGAAGTGCAACAAACAATATTATATTGCAAATATGGCAAATACTGCTAAATCTATCAACATTTATGACAGTATTATGAACAACCAAAGTGTTATCAGAAGTTAGAGAACAGAGTCAGTAATTTTCTACCAAGTCCTTCAACATTTTCAGACTTGGTAGATCTTTACTTTCTCAGCTTATTTTTATTACTTTATTGGAGGAGGAACACTAGCCTTTCTGTTTTCTCAAGCTCTATTTTATTTCTTGGTATTGAATCAACTCTTCATTGAACTAGCTTAGCTTAATAAAAATATCAACAGTTACATACATCCAAAAACGTTGTTAGATACATTCAGTGATACTAAACACCAGTGTAGTAATTTAATTTCCTAACCTTTAAAACTTCACAAAGAGTACTGATTATATGATTTTATTTTATTAGAGTATCCTGTGTCTTAATGCATTATTAATTTTAAATTCAGTTTTAAATTAGCTCATTTTATATAATTATGAAATTGCAATCCATATGAAATGTGTGCTTTTAACTGATCTATACTTATCTCTTAAGAAACAGTATGAATGATTAAATTCTTACAAAGTCTCCATGTTTTGATAAATACATTTCTAGATGTTCCATGTTTAATACTTAATAATTTTTCCATTTTCAGCCCCCCGCAGTAATTTTGGCTGAGGTCCAGCTGCATCGTAAAATTCCCATTCATACTGTGTCCTTCAACTGTGATGATACAGAAGCTAATAAATTTTTGTATGAACTATCTACTAAAACAGAGGGACGGTTTCATTATTACAACATTTATTGGACTGACCCTGATGCTGCAGAGTTTATTGTTGTGAGTATCTGAAGTGTTTGTTTTTTCCTGCTATTGAAGGAACCACGACTCACAATTATTGTGATTACATATTATGATAGCTTATGAAAACAAGAGGGTAATCGTAATCAGATCGGAAGTGGTGTGAAAGCAGTAAGTGTGGCATTTTTTGCTTATGAAATTGTACAGACCCACAAGAAAATAGCCCAGATATTGTGCAAAGTACATTTGTAGTGCTACTGTGGCAAAAAATCCATCCCCCCCAAAAACCCAAACTCAAAAAACATACAGACCACATTCAGCTCTGGAAGAAACACACATCATTTCTGGTGTCTCAGAAATAAGTTACTCTTTAAAGTGGATCTATGGTTTGTATTCTTTCAATAAATGAGAGAATGCAGAGCCGAATTTGAGTGGTGATTAATTAATGTTTCTCTGAATTTTGCTAA
>JAVSBS010010781.1:14596-55999 GCA_033124195.1 Coracias cyanogaster
CCCCTGTGCTGCTGGTGGGGAGGAGGTGGTACAGAAATTGAGAGTGAAGTTGAACCCTGTAAGATGAGTGTGGGAAAGGTATTTTAAGATTTGGTTTTATTTCTCATTATCCTACTCTGATTTGATGGGTACTAAATGAAACTAATTTCCTCAAGTCAAGTCTATTTTGCCAGTGACAGTAATTGGTCAGTGATCTGTGCAATTGAGGAGGGGAGTGACAGACTCTTTGGTGAGCACTTGGTGTCCAGCCAGGGTCAACCCGCCACACCCAATTAGGTTCCATAACTCTTCGCTTTTATGTGAAAACTGCATAACAGATAACTATGTAAGTATTTGTGCAATGGACAGATGCTGGTAAACAAGAGCAATTACCCTGTACTTTAAATATATTCCAACATAAAATGAAAGCTTCATTAAATCACCTACTCTCTGTTCTTTTGGATTAAGTGATTACAGCATATCAAACAATTCTTTTCTTCTGCACATTTTAAGGGCAGAAGGGAGAGTAAGTTTCTGTGGGTCTCAGGAGGGAGGTGGGCATCCTGTTCTGGAGCCCCTTTTCCAGCCTGCTTCACCCTTCCATCACTCAGGAAAGCTGAGCTGCACACATAGAAGTCTGTGATAGCTCAGATTCTTAGATGAAAGATCCTGAACGCTAATTGTCTCAGCTCCCAGGTCTTAACTGACCTGACCTTTACCATCCCCTGCATCTTGCCACCCTGTCTGCTCTGCTGCTATCACCAAATGAAATCATGAAATTAGCTGAGAAACCTTCAGCTAACTCTAAGGCACATAGCTGCCACTTGAGAGATTTACAGAAGGAAAGAAAAAGCGCAAAAAGAAAAAGTAAAAATTAACGACTTTGGATTTTTCTGCAAACCAAGCTGTTTCCCACTTGTTGTTCCACAAAATGATAGGTAATTTAAATTGCAAGATATCTCATCAGACCTGCTTAAAGTATTATTAAGTTTGATATCAAGATCAGGATGCTTTACTAAGTCCAGCTGACTTTTTAAAATCTCCAAGGACAGAGATTCTAGAACCCCTTATAGCCACCTGCTGTGCTGCACAGTTGCTCTCATTCACAGGGTTCTTTTGTCTCGTTGTATCAGAGTGAGAATAGATAAGGTCATACTCTGGAGATGATTAAAAAAAACACCCATACCAAACTGAAAGCTCTAGTTTCACTGATATATGAAACAGTTCCTTAAGAGTTTTACTAGAAATTAAATGTTCAATATATGCTAAACAAAGGATGGGAACTCTTTTGTTTTACCACTTTATTTTTTCTGACTTTAATAGCCCTAAAGAACCTTAAAAAATTATGAGAAAAGGAGATACAACATTTAAGATTGCAGATATGCCTAAACAACTTCTCAGAAGAGCAAAAGGTACTTTACTGCATATTACAGATGCTATACTGTTATCAGCAATGGGCATAGTGTGAATTCTGCTTTCAAAAATCTGAAACTAACACTGATGACTGCTTGAGCAAACATTCACTCATATCAATAAATCTTCTTTTGACTGCTCAGGCCTCTCCAATACTTGTCATATCCCAGTCACCATATCCCGGATAGCAGCTAGGTAGGCTATATTGTTGTGAAGTAATGGAAAATTACAATTAGTTAGCATCCTATACTGATAGAGCAAACATTATCAACACTGAAGCAATTTTCCATTCCTAAGAATAACTATCTTCTATGAAAATTCTTCTGGGAACAAGTATTTTGGGATTTACAGTTCATTAGGACCATCTGCAAATTCCTTAAAGTGTGATATGAATTCAATTACTCACCTTTGTATTTTCGAGACTTAATACATTACTCCTAAACATTCACAAAATACAAAGGTTAAAATAGAGAACAGAAATGCCATTCAAATATAAGGAGTAGACTTTATGTTACAACACAAAGATATCCATTTCCATGACGCTATTAGTAATCTTCACTGCAAAGTCCAATTTTATGTACAGATTATTTTTAAACATTTGGGAAGTTATACATAACTTATCCAGACATTGCTGAGACATGACTGATTTTACTGAGAAATTGGAAGTGGTACAACTTTAAATCCGCTTAGACTATTAAATACAACAAGCAGTTAAGAGCAAACATGTTTGTTTTTCTCTTATGAATGCAAGAACATGACCCACTCTTTTTCACAAACAACGTACAAAGCTTTCAGCTCTAAGGACCTGGACATTCCCTGAAAAAAACAGCTATTTTTTCCAAAAGCTTGTGTTTTGTGTGGTAAATAAGCAGCACAACACATACACAGGAGTATAAAAGGTAAATATCGCTGTTTAGTAAATGTAGGAAAATTTAGCTTCCCCAGCTATTGCAAAAGGAAACAAACACTGACATTTATCATGAAGTGCCCCATAAGTAATGGTAACTGGCAAGTGTCGGCTAGCACCAACACTTTTTAAATCACAGAACTGCAATAATCCGTATAACATATGGATTATTATATGCATATTTATATGCACTACTATAGGAAAGTTCTTCTGGAAACAAAGTATTGCATGGTTTTATAGATTTTTATACTAAGCAGAAGCAAAGATATAACACAGGCCCATGGCTAAACAGGACAAGGAAACCAACCAGCCACAATGCTGACAAGGCTGAGGTTCTCTGCACCTTCTTTGCCTCCACCTTTACTGGCACAGCTGGACCTCAGGTCACAGGACCACGCAGCTGTGACATGTGTGTCAACCCATCAGTCATGGAGCAAGGGCCAGCCTGCAGCTTCTCACAAGGCCTCAACCCACACAAATCTACAGGCCTGGGGGGAATCCACCCCACAGTGCGAAGAGAAGCAGCTGACATTGTTGCAAGGCCACTGCCTATAATCTTCAGGGACCAGGGGATGTGCCTGATGACTGGAAAAGTGTAAATGTTATAACCATCTATGAAAAGGGCCCAAGGGCCCAGGAAAATACAGGCCTATTAGTTTTACTTCAGTTCCTGGGAAAGTAATGGAGCCAGGGTATTGTTTATCTGGACTTCATCAAGGCATTGGATGCTCTTTCCCACAGCCTTCTCTTGGACAAACTGGCCCAATATAGAGTGGTCAGGTAGTCCACGAGGAGCCAGCTGGCAGCCCACACTGCAGAGCGGTGATCAGCAGCTCTTACACAGGCTAGCACTCTCTGTGTGGGGCCCCCAGGTCATCAATGCTAGGCCTAATGCTGCTCAGCATCATAAATGACCCAAGCAGCGTGATGAAAGCATGACACTAAACTGGGTGGTGAGGTGGAAAATTCAAAAGGGAGAGCCATATTACTGAGAGACTTGGTCAAGTTAGAAGAATGGGCAAGCAAGAACTGTATGAAGTTGAACCAAGACAATTGCAAAGTCCTGCTCCTGGGAGCTCAGTACAGACCAGGATGTGTGTGGCTGAAGGTCCTGGTAGACAACAAGCTGAGGATAAGTCAGTGACACGCTGCTGCAGCAAAGAAGGCAAATCAGATCCTGGGCTGCATACACATGGGCATTCATTACTAGCAGAGATAGAGACATGATCACTCTGCCGTACTCAGCACTTGACAGATTGCACCTGCAGTACTGTGTCCACAATTCAAAAGTCTGGTCTCCACAATTCAAAAAAAAATGTAGACAGACCAGGGCTCAAAGAAGGCCATGAAGATGATCAAACAGCTGGAGAATCTGCCCTATGAAGAAAGGCTGAAGGAGTTGAGTCTTTTCTCCCTCAGGGAAGAAGACAAAGCTCAGGGGGAAGCTCACCACATTTTTCTAGTTATTAAAGGGCAGCTACAAAGAGGATGGAGACACTCTCTTCACAAGGAGCCACATGAAGACAAGGCACAGCATGTAAATGGAGCAGTGGGAGAGATTTCATCTTGGTAGAAAAAAGGAAATTTTTAGTAAAAAAAAAAAAAAAAATCACCAGAACAACCTCCCCAAAGATGTGGTTGGAGTCCTCATCACTAGAAGTTTTCAAAGATACAACTAGACAGGGTGCTGTATAATCTCATCTAGGCTCCCTTTTCCATGAAAGGCTGGACCAGATCATCTGTTGAGGTCCCTTTTGGCTTGCACTGTTTTACGCTTCTATGGTTTATAGTTCTCCTGGATCAGTTACAATTTCCTTAAAGCTGTACAGGAATTATCCAGTACCATATTCTCAACATTTAATAAATCACTTCTTACAGTCACTGACAAAGTACTGTCCGCTAAAAGAATAGACACCTAATGGAATAAAAGGATTATACTAATTCCCTGTAGGGAAACACTTTACATTGCAATTTAAAAATACTATCAAGAACCTATGTAGCTTGACTGGCAGTGTTGTGCTCTTTCTCCAAGGAACTGAAATAGGTCAAATAACGCATTGAATAGAAATGAAGGAAGTAAGAAATGCAATTTTAACCCTAAGCTTGTGCACAACTCCAGGGCATGCAATCTAAAATTTATTTACTACTGCATTTATCATTTTGACATCCTTGTGGTGCAGACATGCAAAGTCAGGCTATGAAACATTAACATTACTCTCAGCATTTCCTTTCATAAAGAAAACCATATATCCTACATTACATTTTATTTTTTTTAAATCTCATTTCCTCACCCTGATTCTTTTAATTTAGTCTTCCAGAACAGAAAGGGGCTAGGCGTGAGAAGGTAAAGTGTCTTTGCAACAGTTCCTCTATCCTGTACTGCTCTGCTCCTGTGTACAGCTTAGCTCACAAGATTTCCCTGTTCTCTTTCTCAAGTAAGGAAAACACTTTTCCATCTGTTTCTGATGTGACACTGTGAGAAGGGCATATGCTGCAAATCCCCTTGACCTTACTACCAGCACACAACAATAAACTTCAAACCTATAGGCTAGCATTCTCTAATGCAAGTAAATGGATAAAATGCATATATTTTTATAATTGAAATCCACGGTGCTTCAACACAGCAAGGAATCAGTGAACTGTGGCAAGGAAGAACCAGGTAATAAGATTCTCATGTGAGCTACTACAGCTTCATAAACCAGACTTCAATCAACAGAACCTGGGTTAGGTCTGAGTTTGACCAGAGATGTCAAGGGTATCATAGCTAACATCTCAACATCCATACAATTATTTTGCAATATTTCATAGATAATATAAATATGATCTTTTTGTTTCATAAATCCTTGGCCTTTGGCTCACATTCAAACCAGGTTTAGTTGCATCTCCCTCTGGTCTTTGATTTAACACAAAATTATGAGTTCAGTATCTGTTATTCAAATCTAAGTCACTGCCTAATAACTGAGATTTTTTTTTTCTGCTAAATTCTCTGCAATTAAGTCTATTATGTTGGTACAAAAGGAGTTTAAAATGGTTGAAACTTCCTGGCTTGGCATCTTACTATTAGAGAATACAGAGCCTTAGTGAAATAAGCCAATATACATATAGTCTTGCTCTGTGAACAAAGGAGCAAAGGGAAGAGATGACATCGAGTTTGAAACTATTCGCAATAATGCTTTTGCAGAGACAAAACAACTGAAATCAGAAATCTCTCTTGGGACCATGGTCATTACGAACAATATTCAGTCAGGGCTCCTGTTCTTCAGTTTCCACAAACCACAGCGCTCTGTAAAGTTGCATTTGGAAGCATGTTCTCTCCATTCAATGTGCTCTATAGTTCTAATTTTATAAGCTGTCAGCATACTCACCCTAAGTAAAGTAGCACAGGTCTTGTATCTTATCGACTCAGTGCTTGATTAGCAAGTTTCATGAGATGTAATTATTAGTTAAAATCTGCATTTCCCATTGCAGTGCATTTGATTCATTAATTTTAATGTTATATTAAAAGTTAATATATATTTTCTTCTGAGAGCACAGGTGGTTTACAGCACGGCTGACTGGCAGGCACGAGAAATATGCACACAGCTCTTATGTAATGCTACTGAGAAGATGATAGAGTATCAGAAACTCAATTAATACAAAGCTGGCTACCAAAAGGAAGGCTAACATATTTGCCTAACACATTTAGTAACCTCCACGGCAGCTACATCCTGCCACAATCATCAATAGAGGAAAGTTAATTCCATCTTTCTACACGGACAACAAGCTAGTAAACTCCTAAATCATCATTGTCACTCTTCTATCTTTCAACTTCTACTAGCTCCTTCTGAAACATAAGCACCAGAAGCATAAAAAGCACTCAAGCCTTAGTGTCTGCATTTATTCACTGATTTAAAAAAAAAACCAAAACTAAACACTAACAGTCTATCATCTACTTTTCTAACAGCTCCTTACTTATTAAACACAGAGATTATAACATTGTATACACACATGTAGGCAAAAAAAAAACATTGACCGTCAGGGAGTTCTGATCACCATTAGCTATAGAACTTATATTTCACTTCCAGGCACGCACGGTGTAAGAGCATGGCACCCTGTTTTGCTGATAGCATTGCATCTCACTGCCAATTTTAGCTGCCCAAGCATTTTGATGTTATGGTTATTTCTGGGCATTGTATCTTTCATGCTTTATCAGTTTTGAGCAACTGAAGTATTATTGCAGGCATGCATAGTGCTCCACAGTAAATTTATACTTTCTCAGCTTATTTTAGTGTACTTTGTTTTGGTACGAGTTATAATTTTTTTGTTTGTTTTTGATAACCTGGTCAGCCTTTACAGTATACCCTTTCAACAAAATAATTGTGAAAGCTATCATTAAAAGCATTCCAGTAATTACTTAACTCCACTGAAGACCATGAAGAAAAAATGCCCAAGAACTAATACTAACTATAAACACAAAATTCTTAAAAACATCCAGGTTAATTTTCTGCTCATTAATGACTAAATAAATTTTGTAGGTCATGTTTTGCTTCCCCACTCCTTTTTTAAGTTTAAGGAAAAATATTATGTATTCTTTTTAACTAAAGCTTACATCCCCAACAAGTCTAATTTCCTGTACCTGGTAAAGCAGTGTAATTGAGAGAAAATGAATTAAATAACCAGTTTTTCACTCCAATGTTATACAAACTCAGAAAGCACAAGATGGGCTTCTAACAGTATAACTTCCAATGCTACAGAAACATCAATCTTCATTCACACTTAAGTTACAATGAAAACAGCACAACACAACAAAGTGACCACTACTTGCAAGTCAAAAACTGTAAAGTAGCGTCACTGAATTTTCACTGTTGTGATATTTTATGAAAGTCACTATTTTCCTCCATTTTATATTAGGAAAGAAAAGGAATGAAACATCTGTAGCAGCTTCTCTTCTCACTCTGAAAAGCATTAAGATGCAGTCTCACCCTTCAGTTCTCTCCAGTCTGTAGTTAATTGATTTAGATAATGCAGACCAAGCACAACCATAGCAAGTATCTTTCAGTAAAATCCTCTTTGCAAGAAACTAGACTTGAAGTATAAAACAAAAGTATTCCCTAGCTTTCCTACACTGCTGAATCAAATATATGTTAACCTACGCAGCTACCAATGTTATCTAGTACAGAACATGAGATTTCACATATTGAAGTTGCATCTTTGTTTTAGGACTCAGATTAATTCAGTATATAATTGAAATTGAAATGATATCTCCTACCTTTACTCATGAGAAATTTGGGCAATATCACAAACATTTTGTGTCTCACTGTACCAGTTTGATGGTTGCAAAGGAGTCAGATTTCCACTGCTAAACAAAACAGCTTGAGGTTCAACAAATCAGCAGTGTTGGCATCTGACATAGCTAAAGTAAGGGGGAGGAGAGTAGTCGTGAGATGGCACTGACAACTTCATTTCCACTTACGTCCAAATCAAATGTAGTCTGGAGCACAGAAATGGAACATAATTAGACATAAAAAGTAGGACTGCAGACTCTGTTTGACTAAAGATGTAAGTACAACAAAGAGAAAGCCAATTAAACTAGTAGTTTAACTTACAAACTGCAGCATTAATAATGTTCATACTGCTACAAGACAATAGCAACACAAGTCCAGTTCTGAAAATGCAACACTGAATACCTCCAAGGGTAGCCTAATTCCATTATACACTCTCTCCACTGGAAAATGCATTGTATTCACTACTCTAAAGCCACCACATCGGAGAAAAACGTATACAGAAGCAACAGCTGTGATCACTGAAATATGAGCGTACAA
This sequence comes from Coracias cyanogaster, assembly GCA_033124195.1. Classification (NCBI taxonomy): domain Eukaryota; kingdom Metazoa; phylum Chordata; class Aves; order Coraciiformes; family Coraciidae; genus Coracias; species Coracias cyanogaster. Next base: position 22,697 of record JAVSBS010010781.1, read on the forward strand.
TATGAGCAATTAACAGCTGAGTAATAAAAGATAACAGAAAAAGTGCATCATCCTCTTTTGATGGTTTCCAATTCTTTAGTGCTAATATATACAACATATGTAGCCACAACCGATTAACTGTTGTAACTTGTATCGCTTACACATCTTTCAACCTGCTAACCACAAAAATAAGCACCATATTTCACAATCATCTATTGTGTTAGGCTATTTTTAATGACACTTTATAACTAGTAGGAGATTTATTGTCTACTTGGAAGCTGTCCAACAGGCAGCTAGCATATCATTGCTGCAGCTGTCTCTGAATTTGCCATGTTACAAAGCTGACTCAGACAGCAATTTTGTGCCAGAAGATTTTTGGCAGAAGCAGCAAAAATCCTAGTAATATCCCCTCTGGAGAGCACAACTGCTACTCCTGGAAGTGTGGAAAAGGCCAAGAAAAAAAACAAATCAGCTGATAAATCGAATAAGCTGGTTCCAAAATGCTTCAATAATCATTGTCAGAAGTTCACAGGAGATGAACCCTAATGCTAATCAATTCCTCTAACAGGATCCCATTTCAAGTTTGTGGAAACAAGTCCAGACACAAATACTTGCTCATGACGGTATTTCTCTCCCTCCTCTTCCCATGAATGCTTCATTTTTACTTTGTTTCTCCAGCCATGTTGTCTTTTAAAATAATTCTCTTGTAATGTTAAACAGGTCACACAAACACTTAAATATTTGAGGCTTTAAATTACAAGAAAGTGGATTTAAACAGTGGTTCTTTACCACAATATATCACCTAGCTCACACAGGTTCAAGTTTAGTGCTCAACAAGGAGAGACAAGATAAATGCCTGCCCTAACCACAATGCATTTGCTTCTCAGTTATTCCCAAGGAAACATGAAGATCATTTCCTTTACAAACTATCTCCCATGTAAATCTTCCCAAGGCAAAGATAGCTTCATTTTTGCAAGCTCTGACCAAGGATAACAGCAATAGCTGTGGAATTAGAGGGTCAGGGAAAGAAGAAAAAAAAAGAAAAATCAGATGCTAATTTCTCTAAATTTATATAATGTAGGGTAGCAGGTTTTAGAAGCAACATAAAATAGGAGCAAAGAGAATGAAAGTGAGGAAGAAGCCTAACAAACAAAAAAATGGAGAGAATGCAGGATGCCCAGAGAAAATCTGCTTAAACAGGTAACAGGTCTTTTCAGGAAAGAAACATTGAGAATTACAAAAAACCACCTAAGATCTCTGTGTAAGCCTACCTTTTACACAGCAGAGACGTAACTTGGATTACCTCAAGACTGCAGAAGTATAAATCATTAAACAGTGGACTAAATTATTTTTTAAATAGTAGTAGTATATTTAGAAATGCAGTGTTTATTTACAGTTTTTATCTGTTTATATCTATATACAAATATAGTTTCACAAATCAGTTGAAGCTTCCACTTACATCCCAGTTTAAAGCAGATTTCAGTGTACCACTGCTTTCTTTGCAGGTAGCCTTACCTATGACACCAATCCATATGGAACCGAGGTTGCTAACATCACTTGATAGAAGGAAAAATATCCCAAACAGCTAAGCCTGGTTTAGAAGTATTTAAATAGAAATAACAAGGTGGTTCATTTCGAATCTGGAATTGTATTGACTTTTTGTTTTGTGTGTTGAAGGAATTATTTTTGCATTACCTCAGTGCTCAGTTACTTTTTGCCAACAGTAAATTTACACTGAATGCACTCAGAAGCAGCAGACAACACGTGATGGTTTGGACCCAATTAAAACCTGAGCAAAGGCTGGGAAAACCCAGGGGCATGGGGTATCAAAGTACACAATCAGAAGTTCTCTTGCACATAGGCAGGTGAAAATCTTGGCTTCAGTAGTGCGTTGGATTGAATAAGCCAACTTTCACATAGGAAGAAACCTCGTTAGTGCAAAAGTTGTTTAAGCAGATTCCATACCAGCCTCCTTGAACAGCCACTGGCATGTACAAGACACATATATATCCACATCTAGGAGAAGGATAGAGTCGTAATTTCTTTCTTCGAAGCTGATCTCATTTTTGCTGCAACAGCCTCTACAGGGCACTGGAAGTGGGAGTAAGCTAGAACAAGCTAGAACAATTTTCAGATTATCTAGTTTGCATGAGCAATGTGGCTGGCATCTGGTGGCTCTAAAAATAAATATATATTTTTTTAAAAAATCTGAGATTGTGGAATTAATGTTTCACATCCCTTTTGGCAGCTTGTATCTCTCCATTTGCCAGCTAATCTATTTTCTTTCTGTTTTCTCCAGTTGAGTATGTTACATGGTTATTCAGTAGATTTATGTATTTTCTTATGCCATTGCCTGAGTACTGTCAAACATCCAAGATGATAGTTTCTGGTAGCTAATTCTCTTCCTACTAGATGACAAGGACTTCAAAGACAAAAGGATCATCCTGAGTCTTTATTATCCAACTTTCTCACTTGTGCATACACTGCATGTCAAGTTTGTTTGAGGTGGCAACTTGATAGCAAAGCAAGACACACCATCTGCAAATCCTGTCAATGTAGCTGAGCTGCTGGAATTCAGTATCAAACACCAAAAGAGCAGTAAGCCCTGCCATGCACTTAATCATAAGGTTAGTAGACTATGAGTACCCATAAGATATGGATATTAATGAAAAACTCTGCATATTTTAGTGGCATATCTAAGTTCAAATCTGAAAGAAGTGGGTTTTCAGTACCAAGATCTAAATCACACCGGAAATGACAATTTAAAAATTAAAACTTTACAGAATCACTGAAAGCCAGCATGAAGGAAAATTAGGATTTTCAGAAATCCTCTATGGTTGGATACAGTCAGTCTCAGCCCACAGATCTATCTGTCCCCACTACACACACCAAGGCTGCTTAAATCAATATATCTGAGTATTGCAAATATTAAAGATGTTCCAAGAAACATTTTAGAAATTTTTGCATCCGTAATTACTTAACATGGCCAAGTAGTGTTGCTAATGATTGTTTTATAAAATAAATACAGCATCAGTGATCTACTTTCCTTGCCAACACAACTGCACATGCATTGTGAGACTATGGGACAAAGAAACCTCACTTTGTACAGTACTTTTAAGTTCAGAACCTGCAGTGTCCTTCTGCATGCAGCAATGTAATGTAACAACTTCTGGAGATTTTCCTAGGCTTATGCTTTACCATGGCATTATCGAGCAGATGAAAGATTTCTGAGGAGAGCAAAAAACCAGACAAACAGCTGAAAGATCATACATTTATAAAATTTTGGCTGAAATTCAGCTTTCTAACAGCTGCAGCCATGTTCATGACATTTTGAAAAAATCTGAACTTCAGTCCTACAAAGATTTGCTTGTGTATGCAAGTTTTTGCTGCCCTATTTTAGGACTTGGAAAAGACTCATCACTTCACAGCTCTCTCAAGGTGAAGCTTAATTTTTAATGAATTGTAATAGAAGAACTGAGGCATCAGCCTCTGTCCACCCCCACATGGCTTACAACTCCAGCAACCATCTTTTCACTATTCTCTTTCCTCTCTTCAGCACTAGAGGCATAATGTACACAGTGTAGGACCCTCCTCCCATCTTATCAAAGAATTAGATGATGTATAAACTGGTACCAAATCAGGAAGCAATTCAGACTATTGCATTATTCCAAAAGGTGTGTACTATGAACATTCCTTTAAATGCCAGCAGAAATCTGGTTATCAGTAATTGCATCAGTTTTTTTAATCTAGTGATCTAGTGAGACTTTCAAGAGTTGAGGATTTACGTTCTGAGCAATCTAAAAATGAGAGCATTGCAAAATCCAGGACAGAATTCACCCTAAAACCAAGAATAGTTAGAAGTTTCACACTGTAGATGTTAGTATTCTCCATATTGTTGTGAGTTATATTTTATACTGTTTGTCCAGGGCCAGAGGTATGCAAAGCACTTCACAAAATGCTGGAAATTAAGTTTTACACCTAGGAAAATTGTCTCTCTGGTTTTACAAAAGAAAAAACCAAAAACAAACAAACAAAAAAACCCACCACACAAAGGTTCACAAACTGTAAAAGACTACTGAGGTAGTATTCCCCTCTCACTAGTTGAGTTGTCCTTACAGATGGCCTTTAATAAAGGATTTATACTTGAATAATTACATATGCAGTCATTTGAAACATCTAAGCTTTTACTTTTATATTCATAATTATCACATATCGATGAAAAAAACCAAACAAACATCATCCTTATTTTTTCCTACAGACCCACAAAAGGTTTTATAATCTCCTCTTCAGTCTTTAATTTCACTACTTCCATGCTGTTTTCATCCAGGCTTGGTGAGAGACAAACACACACTTCTCAATTCCATTCTGAACTGGAGGTGTCTTACTTTGTAGGCTACACTTCATTGTTTTACATTTCTTATTGAGTCTCCTCATGTAATTATGGTATACAGAGCACATATGAATGCATACACAAACATCGCTGCACAGTAGTTTCACTAGAACTGATGCTAGAGCTAATATTATATATTGTTGTTTGCAGCAGCGTGAAAATTTAGACTGGTGGGTGCTCCTATTTATGTCGGATTGTTTATGGAGCCACGCAGCTGTCCTCAGTAATAACTTTTGCCTTTTGACAGTCATCTGCAGGATTTGTGCTTGATAAACTGAAGTTGTAAATCTGATAATCTTAACATTCATTTGATTTTTATCAAGCTTCAGTCACATCCGTATGTATGCCTATGGTTACATATGCACTCTAGCTTGCCAGTTTACGAAGATATCAGTTGCTTAGGATAGGATTTATGGGTTGGGTCACTGGTAAACAACTTCAGCATCTCATTTCAGTTTTATCTGGGGATAGACAATAAAATTAGAAAGACTAAAGAGTTATTTTGTGCATCAACTAGTATTTAAAAACTACGATAGGCAATGTGTCCCTGCTTTGCCCTGACCCATAGAGCTCTGGGTGCCTCTGGCAATGTTAGTATTTCAAGAACGACAAATTCACATGGATAACAGTACTAGAAAAAAAAGCAAAAAGCTACTTCATTATTTTCAATCCCAACAACAAACATGGTATATTAAAGGCTTCAGCACATTAGTTAATCTTAAATCTTTCTAATGATAGAATATTCTCTGGGTTTATTTGCTATGATCTAACTTTCATATTCAAGCAATGTTTATAAAACTGTCAACAATTCTTAACATGCTAGGAGGCTTCTTTAAATTTAACTAGAGAAGGCAAACCTCTAGGTTTGGGCTACAGAAAATCTTACTCAACTAGATGCAGTTCAGCTAGATATTCACCGGGGAAAAAACATGTTGAATAAATTTCCACATAATCACAGCTCCTTGGCCTCATTAACTAATACACTACAGGACTATGAAGGGAGTGGGAAGGTTGGGGGGCGGGGAGGAAGAAGGGAAAAAAATTTAAAAAAAAAATAAAAATCACTATTTTCAGCATGAGTCCATTTAGAAAGGTATGAGTTTAAGCAGCATCATTCTCCTGCCTTCTCCATCTTCGTTTTGCCCTTAGTTCTATGGAAAGCCTTCAAAATGATAAAGGTAGAATTTGATCTTTGAACGTGTTATTAAGAACACATTTGAACACATTATAAAGAACATGGCAGGGGAGAAAGTTTAGCCTATTTTGGAAGAACAGCTTTCCAAAATGTCCTTTTTGCTCAAGCAGGATCACTTTTGAACAGGATGTTCCAACCAAACTCCTGCCTGGACCACACCGAGCACAACAGTGACAGTGGCTTCTAGCAACACTCTGCATAATTAACAGGGAATTACAGCAAAAAGTGATTCTCCCCCCTGCCCCTTTTTTCAAGAAAGTACACAGAGAAAGGCCTTTTCCTGAGAAAAAGTACTCTAAATCAAAGAGGTGAAAAGTATCCTTATTAACCTTCAACAGAAATACAAGTGAGTCACAGAGAAACGCAATGATTCACTGGATGCAACACGTGGTGTTTACAGCAGAGCTAGGAAATAAGACAATAATACCTGCACTATTCTCGATCTGATAGCTCAAAAATTTAATTTTCATTTTCACCAAAGGTTTAATAGAAGAGAATATGCACACCAAACACCAGACCTTCATTTAGAAGATCTTTAAAATGCAAAAGTAATGGTTAGAGATCTGTAAAAGGTATTGGGAATTAATTAGCTTGTCTTGTCTTTGGGAAAACCGAGTTATCATATTCATACAATATAATAAGGTTTTCCAATCTTTCAATTTGAAAGGATCTGGAAAAGCAACTAGCTGAAATAATAACAACTAGGGCATAGTGCACTATAAGGAAATTACTGTGAAATAATTATTTATTTAGGATACGTTAAGTCTGTGTATGCTCATTTAGTATATTCAGGCGATGTACTTTGTAATATTTTGGGAGACAAAGTTTTTCTACTACTACAAGGCCTGTATCATTATTCTTTCTCCCCTTTTACACAAAAGCAAAATAAAAATAACTGTTTTGAAGAAGAACATAAATCATTATTTTCACAGAAATTTATTTTCTAAGATGTATGTTCTTGAGACAGCTCAATGTAATAGTGGTGAACTGCAAATCTTAAATTACATTTATTTTGGAGAATACTCTCTAGCAATCATTGTCATTTAAGCTTTTTTAAAAAGCATACGATGTTGCCTGTGCAAACATTATTTCCTTCCTCTGATTGGTTTCAATAAAGCAATTTTTCCAGGCAGAACATCTAAATTACCACATATTGAAAAGCGTAATATCTTACGCCCATCTGGTTTGGATTTGTGAAGTGGATTGTTGTTCATGCATTTTCACCTGCGTGGAATAAAACTGTGTTGATGAAGCAGTAAATATTTGTTTATTGGACACAATGAAAGATGAATTCTGAGCACAAGCCACTGTTAATTACTCTAGGTACTCTGCCAAATATTTACTTAAAAAAAACATCAACAAACCAACCAAACAGAACAGAACACACTTGCATTGCGACCCATGTGGCTCAACCACAGAGCCCAGCATCTTGCCGCACACCAGAGAGCCTTTTTTGGTTACCATTTGCAACTGAAATACCCTCTTTGTTTTTGACCTCTCTTATGTTAGGTTTTATGCACCTGAAATGAAATCTATTCCTGTTTTCCTTCTGATACGCTGGAGGGTGTGCTGCATAGCTATGATACATATTGAGGTTCCAGTTTATGGAGTTGCAAAAGAGCTCTAATAAATGCCTGGATAACCAGCCTAGCCAGTATGCCCCACAAAGCCCACCCCCCTTAGCTCAAGATCAAAAAAAGAAATTCAATCAGAAGATAAGCAACAAGGTTATATGGTAATGTAAGTTAGGTCAAAAAAAAGTAGTAAGAAAACTTGAAACTCATATACAGTTTTCACTAAACCAAAACAGGAGTGTTTTATTGCTCTTCCTCTTAGCCAGCTGGCATGCTATCTTGTACATGACAATATCTACCAGGCAATGCAGAAGCCCTGGATTCCTTTTTTTATATCTCTAAGTTATCTATCTTTACATTATGTAGAGAGAACAGAATCTCCAATAGAGAATGCCCTCACTGCTGAGCTTTCAAAGACTGCTGTACATCGGACTAGTCTTGATTTAAGTTGCTGATTAATTAGGATATGCTTAATACAAGGCATCTAGAAATGACAGTAAGCTAAAAAAAGCAATGAACTTCATTCATATAGTCTGGGAAAACTTACAGTCCAACCTTTAGTTAAGCATCATGATTACAGATTAGGTTACCTGCATGAATGTTAGTTCATTTCACACAGCTAAAGTCGGACTTTTGCAAGTTGGGGTTTAGGTGTCTGTCTCTTTACGACAGGCTTTTAGAGTGTACTACACTGTACAGGAGCATGTGGCACCGAGATGCCCAGCACTTCGGTTACAGCAGGCGAGTGTATTACTGTGTCCTTTGCTTCCCTGGATATCAGAGGATGCAAGTCAGTTAGAAACCCACAGCAAGAGCACCCTGAGTATCCACTCAAGTTAAGGAAATAAGTACTTCAAGAATTATCCACTGCCTGAAAAACATTCATATGGAAAGCTGATGCCTTGCACATCTGAAACAGAGGTTATTATTTAGGAACTCAGGTTGCCACACGTTCATTTAAATGCTCTTATTTTAAAAACAAAATCATGTGACATACTATTCCAGTCATCTGTGTAGTCAGTGATTCATCTAATCAGCCTGCTCTTGTACAGTCTGATTTACTAAGTAGTTGCAAGGATAACTACCTCTTGAATTGTTTTACTGAATTATTCCATGGCAGTTACATGAGGATGAGCTGCAACTTATCCCCTGCCAAAGGCAGAAGTCCTGAAAGTGATACTTCTGTTAAGCCATGTCCTAACTTCCATTGACATACCTTCAGCACAGTAGTCTTAATCCTAAAAGGTCTCTGGATTTTGGGCACAGAACTGTACTTTCAGTGTGTTAATGGGTGGAACATGGGTGAAGAAAAATCCGTATCACTGTTCCTAAAATTAGCTAGTCCTGATCTAGCACTATGGCCTTCGTTTGACCAATATTCAGAGGAGTTTTTGACAAACAAAAATATATAAATAAGTTATGTAAGTATTCATATTTAGATTGCATTTACTGGTATTGTTGCATCTTGATACCAGCATCTCTTTAGTTTGTTGCCTGTGGATTTATGCATTCAATGAAGCACAGAATGTTAGGGGTTGGAAGGAACCACTGGAGACCTACTAAAGCTGGTTCACCTAGAGCACACTGCCCAGGATGGTATCCTGTCAGGTTCAAGACACACTAACTCAGGGATCTCTGCAGCAGTCTCGACTGCAGACTATTCACAAGTTTAAAGATTCATGGGAAGGCTCTGAAACAGATTAAACTGTTACAGGAGCTGAGTCCAGACTACAGATGATGTCCCTGGCTCTGCACGCTTACACTGCAGTGACTGCAATGAATTCCAAACTAATTAGTACATATTCTGCTGGCAACAGATACTCTCAGAAGCATGAAGCTTTAGCCAAGTAAGTGTGAAAATGTTTATTTACTCCGTTCTTAGGTCATTGCAGCATGTGATGAGCTGCTGTGGTTAAGCGCAAGGTGTATATGCAAACTAGTCAAATTCATTACTGCTCTCATCTGCTGTGAGAAGATGGCAAGAATGATTTCAATCAGCATTTTTTAGGTGCAAGTTGTTTACATACCTACAATTTCTAACGACAATCAAGAAGCATCTCAGCATACAACCTTCCTTCCCTCCTCCTCACGAGTTTTAATCCATAAGAGGTTAGAAAGAGCAGTAACTGTGCAAGGTTTGTGACTTGTTCAAGGCTGCAAAGCAAATCATAGAACTCCAGTTATCTCATGTGACACAGTCCACCATAGCATGGTCGTGTGCTGGACTGGAGTTAAGTGGAGTTAAGATCCCCTGTTCCAGCACAACAGCCTTTCAGTGATTATGTTCTTTTTGTCTGGTTGGAAACAACAAAGGAAAAAGAAATCAACATTGTAAAAAAAAAAAAAAAAATTAAGCATCAGTACATGGAGTAGCATCAATTGCACCAATTTGGTACCAACATGGCTCTGAATTAGAACCAGTTTGGAGTAAAGACAGAGCTAGTGTACATTTATACAACACTATTGATATCCTTTGCACTCTAATGAGGACTTGTGATACACAATATTTAGTGTATGATAATTTAATGAGAATAAATTTTTATGACAATTTTATGAGAATATCTATTGAGCTTTAGAGTAATCATTTTTAGTGAGATATTAAGAAGTTTAATTGAAATGCAGTGTTTTATGCTCCCACAATACTTAGCAGTCTGGCATACAGGTACTTTAAATATAGTTCTAATTGTTGTCTTAACATGGTCATGTTAAGGAGTATACAAAGAAAAGTAGTATATAATACACAGTGTTCCCTTTAGCTGTCAAAGTCAGCATGATTTTTGAAGGCCATAGCCATCTGAATGGATTGATACCTAATATGTTTAGTCTAACTAAAGCTTGAATGGCAAGTAAATAGTAGGGCTTGCCCTTATTTCTATGAAACAATTTTATAATGGAGATCTTTCAACTTCATGTTTTTCAATAAGAAAACTACAGCTTCTTATATTCATCACAGAAAAATTTTAATGCATATTATAAGAATTAACTATTCCAGAAATTAACTATTCATTAAATAAAAGCAATAAACTGGTATCACCCAACATTTAATTCAATGTGAGACAACTGCATCAGTCAGTAATAGAAGCACATGTCTACAGGCAAATGATACTCAGTTTATACTTGTTAGTTTACCATAATATCCTAACAAAATGCTATGCATCAGAATCACTGATTCGGGGTGGGGGGGGAAGGTGTTTTTGTTTGTTGGGTTTTTTACCCATCCAGATTTTAGAACAATTTCTGTAGCATTTCCATGTCAGTCGATATCCAAATAGCAGGCTTTGAAAAGCACTCTGTGTGCCTCAAGTTCATTTCCACTACTCAAAATAATTTTTTTCTCTGAAGCAAGTGAATACATTTCTTTTTGGAAACCCTGGCCCGAGTCTCTGTTACTAGGCAGGTGAATTTAGAAGTTAACCTCTCTCATCAAACATTACTGAATTTTAAGTAGTTTTTTAGAATAAAAACTTGGTCAAAAAAAAGCACTCTGGTGTATATGCTTAATAGTTATTGCAAGCTTTTCATAATGGTCCCTTCCCAGAAACTGCATATATGGTGCAATACAAAACAGAATTCTGTACTGTCTGCTCAGAAACAGTGAAAGTCGAGTAGCTTCTTTGTATTAGACGTACATGATGAAGGAACCTTTCCCCAAATAGCTAGAGCATTGAGCTGAAAGTCCCAAGCTTTTTTAGGGCTTAGAGTGTAACTTATTTTGCAGATTCAAGTTTCAGCCAGCCAGACTTGCAGATCCATATTTGTGATCCAGAAATCCGTTACAGGAATTCCTACTAAAAGTCAGTAACAAACTGGCTAGCAGCGTGATGCACCTTTCACCTCACTGCATAGTGGCTTGAAGGTCATTAGCCCTATTCTCCTAAAAGCCTGAGCATGACTGGGTACCACAACATGTCTTTATGCATGTTTATGGCCACAGGCCATTATATCTGCTATTCTATAACCAATCCAGTGCACATTCAGTGGTACTTCCAAACGTACATTGGTGTTCTGACTGTGCAGCACCACAATGTTCTTTGCTAAACAAAGCATAATGGTATGGATTAAAAGAGGAAACTGGAAGTGAGAAGTCCCATGGAAGTCCATACACTATCTGCAGCCTTAAATGCCCATTTAAGAGCACAGAACAGGTACTGTGATAATTCTGTAAGTCTTAATAAATTACATATCCACATGAGTACTCCCAATGACTTAACACTCACATGAATGCTTCTTCCTATGAATAAGATCCAAATAAATATCTAAGCCCATAAATAAGATCAGCTTAAAGTATAATTTAAATACACTTTGCATTAGTCATGTAACTTCACTGAGGTTTAAGATTCACTGTTCAGATCTCCTGTTGTCAGATCTCTTGTAATTCAGCTGAAGTAATGTATAAATCATCTGAGAAAGTAGCTACAATCATTGAGGAAAAGCTAGTCTCTCTAACTTTGTCTTAAAAAAACCTTAAATCTTCAAAAAGGCAAATTTGTAATGAAGGAGTTATAGCTTCCCAAAGTGTGCTACGAAAAAACAAACAACCAACCCCAAACCAAACAAACCAAGAAACTGCTAAAAAATTATGAAAAAAAAAAAAAGAACATGCATTGTAATATTCACACTAAAAAAAAGTTTGGTGACTGACATCTATTTGACAATATTTAACTGGTTGGTTAGGGAAAAAAAGAAGGTAGAAGGATGATTAAAGAAATTCCAAATCTAATTTAAAAGGAAATATTAAATCCTTTCCCAGAGTTTTCCCGCTTGTAAAATCTAAATAGTATACCTGCTTTTAGGCCATTTTCTCCCATACTGGACTACTTCACTGTGCTATTGCAAATATGTTACATCACTGTAAATATCTGCCTGTTTGCAAAATACTTGTATAGATGTTTTACAGTTCCCCTCTCCTGCACAGGTCCTGTGCCTCTCTACTCAGCATGTCCTTTGATCAGAGGCATCCACTCAACTGCTTATTCACTGCACAGCTGTGTCCCTTTGGTTTCCATCAATGCTTTTAAACCTTGAAGGAGATAAACTTGCAGGCAATACCCTTTCCTGCTGAGGGCTGGTTAGCAGACCATTTCTTATCTTCTGTTACAAACGTCCAGCCTCAGCGATCCATGCACATAGACACCGCTATTCAGCTCTGTTTGTTTGGGAACATAGCCAAGCAGCTGAAGAGGCAGAAAGAAAAACCCACAATCATCAGCTGGTGCAAAGCATAGCAGCTATTTGCTCAGTAACACAGGTCACTCTAAACCCAGTGCAATTCTTCTGCTGCAAGCAGGTCTTCACTCACATAGTGAATCGGAGCCCGTCTCTGTCTTTCTATACCCTGGGGAGAAGAACTATGAGTTAGCAGAGAATTGCCTCTCCTCTGCAGCTACTGTGCTGATTTTCCAGCACCGTACCAGAACAATAAATTTACCCAATTACAGGAGACTTAAGAGAAAGCGTTCATTACATTATAAACACAATGACATAATGATAGGTGGGGAAAAAAACCAATGGTTAAATTAATTCATTTGACTTAGCTTCTCTACATCATGTATAGGCAGGAAAGGAATCCGACAGTTTAATTTATAAAAGTAGTCAGAACTTCATTGTGCCTATATCTAATTTGTGAAAAGAAACTGATAGCTTTCTAGGCAAAACAGACCTGCAGCTAATGTCATAAAGAAGTACGCAGTTTTGACTCTGAATTCCAGACATTGAACCATAAAGGTCGAAAATGCTCTTGGGAAGTCCAACATCCTGCTTAAACAGGGACAGTATTTAACTTAGCTACCTTCAGAGTAAAGATATTTTCCTTATATTCAATCATAGCATTCCTGCTAACATTTCTGACAAACATATCTTGTTCTCCTCCTGTGCGTATCTACCAGGTGTTAGTCCATCCCAAAACACAGGACTTTACATTTGTCCTCACTGAATTTCCTAAGATTCCTGTTGGCCCTTTCTTTCAGGCAGTCTAGGTCCCGGTCAGGGAATAGTAACAAAGGTCATTTCTGAGGATACAGATAGCAGAATAAATAAGATATACAGAAGAATCTAGACAACTTTGGAATAGAGTCTTTGAAGGTCCAACTTAATGGCTAAGATATTATTTTTCATAAATATAAAAGAATTTTCAAGAATTAATAGGCTTATATTACGGCTAGACATTAGGGGAAAAAACTTTCTAATGGTAAGGACAGACTACTGGAAGAGATTAATCAAGGAGGAGGCAATGACACCTTCATCAGACTAGATGATCTCTTGATTGCTACATTATTATTTAAATACGTGCATATAAAATAATCAACTGAATAGCAAAAAGTGTATTTTGCTTTAAAAAGGAATGTATGTAATCAAAACTTTCAACAATTTCATTTAGAAAGCATTTCTAAATAGGTATTTTTGTCATTCTATTTGTTTTTTCCCCCAAAAGGTTTGCAGAGAGTTTGTTCCCTTACCTCATCAGAGCAATAATCTCTAGGTAGAGCATCTGAAATAAGCATGTATCTGGTAGGGTTGCCTTACAGTAATATTGTTGCTAGTTTAACTGAATTAAAAGGAAAAAAAAAGTACTTAAAAAATTTAAGCCTATTTCCTTTCCAGAGCAAAACACAAAGAAAACCCTGAAACACTTTTTAATATATCCACTTTGACAATTTGAAAGGGATACTCTATTTTTTCCCAACCCATTCTCTTTAACTGTCTTATTTTGAGCAATTAAAAATCCATTATCAAACTATTTCTTCAAACTCATAAGTGAAATAAATTCAAGTCTAAACATGCTTTTAAATACTCCTCAAATTATTCTTTCAGATGTTACAGAGTATAAATGCTTGCCTATATTTTTGCTTTTATCCTATAGAGCAACTATATGTTATTGCTTTTGTACAATTTATTAAATAAATCTGTATGGAAGCCAAAAAAAGATCTAGACATGATCAGCGAGCAGTGAAACAGTCAGCTTGTGAAAGCTGCAGTCTGGCAGAGCTCTTCAAAGACCTGCAGGTATTCTTAGAGCTATACTTCCGTATGTTTACCTAGAAAGAACCCATCCAAAACAAACAAAAAAAAATTAGCCTTTGTAATTGTAGCAAGGCCAAAAAGTAGCCTTTCATTTGCCTGCTTGCATAAGAATGACAAGTAGGAGGAAAATTTTTCATTCTTGCTTCCATAGGAAACTAAAGCTGCCCTCAGATGTATGGAAAATATGACATACTGCGCTGCTCTTTCTGAACTCATTTTTAGCAACACAGTGTGTAGCAGGATGAATCCACATGTTCTAGAACACCAGCAAGCATCACACGTGGCTCAATGAACAAGTCTGGCTAACATGCCATACAAGGCACAGTGACTTCAACAAGGCTGAGATAATTGGTGTGGCATGATTTACCTGCTGGCTCTGCTCAGCTGCAATTAGGACTTCTGGAGAGCACATCTCTAGAGGCAGTTATTCACAAATGTGTCTGTCTGAATAATGTCTAAAATTATTATTTCTTCATTATTTTTCTCTCTTGCCACACGAGTCTATATGTGTGGATAATAGAAAAATTTAATCTTGCAATTATTTTCTGATTTAAATTTAAATTCAATTAGATTTATACTTTATACATAGAATTTTGGGGTTGCCTTTTTGCCAATACAAAATGAACAGACTAGATATTTTTTCAATCTCAACTGCCACACCATACTTGTTGTTGATACATTCAAAAAACATTAAACCTGTAATTTTTGTCTATATTTGAGATTAGTTACTCATTCCCTTATTTCTTCTGCTGTAATTCTCCGGATTTATTTCTGCCAGTTTCATAATGCATAGGCATACCTCCTTCGAACATTTTAAAATAATATAAATTCATATGCACTAAGGAAACCTATTTTATAAAAGTAACAATAATGTATTAGTAGCATCAACGGAGATACTTTGAGAAATATTTATTAGCATGCATTTCCTACAAGTTGTCTTGTAGATCTATAATAGCAGGTAGCCCGTGTGATGCCAATGGCTGGCCAAGTTGTGTTTGGAGTCTATCGACCGAGCTCCCTGAAATGGGTTTCCCTTTCTCCATTTACACATATTGAACCCTCAGTGAAAGGTATTACATAATAAGGGTAAAGCATTCTGGAGAACATCAACAAACTATCTCCGAGACAGAGGTGGCAGACAGCCATCCTGTAACTGGAATAACCTAAAGGAAAAACGAGCAAAGCAAGTCTGTATTTAAAAAGAAAGTGATATTCATAACTTCCTTTAGTTTTAAATACTAGACACAGACATTTATTACTGAATGAGAGTTTACAGGCCTGTATTTTGTTGCTATTTTTCTATTCCTCCCTACTGTAACTGCAGTTACAGTATAGGAGTAATCTCCAGGACAGCAAAGCAACAACTACAATTTTAAAAAGCAGTCCTCCTGCCCCTTACACACACATGCACTCTTATAACTATTTTTCCTCAACAAAAAGTGAGGAGCTGGAAAAACTGCTCTCACTGTTAAGCAAAAAAGCACAGTTACTGCTCTGAAATCCATGACAGCAGCTAAAATAGCTGTTGCTGAGCTTTCTGAAATTATGCCAACTTCTTAAATAATCCCCTGATTTCCCCTTGTGTTCCAGGAAATTCCCAACACTGTAAGCTGAAGCAGGATGGAAGGCTCCATTCACCGAGTGTCTAAGTTTCTAGCAACGACCCTAAGTACCCAACATGCAAATCCCAAATCACAAAAAGTAGTAAAAAGAATCAGAACCATATATTCACACGTTTAAATTCTTAAGATACCAGAACAAAGCATTCTAGCCTTTGTTGAGTATTTATGAGAGTCCCACTACAGCAGTGCCATCGCTTCCATTTTATTATTACAAGACCTCTGTGAATAGAGGAAGTCCTTTCCTCCCACATTCCTTCACTTAACAAGAATGGAAGAACAGCTTTGTACCTTGCCCAAGGTCTTGAAGGCAGATTCTGAAGAGGTCTGCTGCTCTGTCTTAATACCTTCTTTTCCTTTAATTTCTGTACATTTCATCCCCATAATAATGCAAACACTACACATATTAATTGTGACTTAAAACAGGCTATGGGCAAGCACTAAAATTGATTTTGAAAAGAGGAAAGGAAAAGTGTGATCATATGATTAAAGAACAGGGCAAGCAGTACACTGATGTATTCATTTAACATCACCCAGAGAAATAAAACAATTTAATATAGCACTCAGACATCTGCTTCACAAAGTCACTGCCTCCTGTAAAACCCATCTCGACCACTGTGGAGATGATCATGTTTCAATATGGCGGTGATAGCAGTGGTTCCTATCGTTAAAGTAGCTATTAAGAAAAGTGTATTAGCCTTCCTGCTTTCATGATGAAACATCCTTAAGTCTCCTGTGATACTCTTCTAGCTTCTTTCTAACCTTCACAAACATAATTAGAGCTGCATCTGAGTCTCCTGTTGGATTTGAGTGCCATGTTTAGGAACAACATGTGCTATCCATGTCTCTCCTGTAGCTCATTATCTCTAAAAGATAAAAATCAGATATACACAATGAAACACACAGCAAGATATAACCTTCATTTTTATGTGCCAGAAGTCTTAAATCTATCTTTATGGTTGCAAAGAGTCAAAAAAACCCCTACGGTGATACTCCAGACAACAGGATTACTCTTCTTTTGGACAATTTTACTGCTGTTAGAAGTTGATATATCTAAAAGGAGTGGAAAGTCAAGTTCCCTATTCATTCACAAAAATCTGCACCACAGGATCTGTAGTTGGCAGTCAAGATAGTACCTTTACTTAAAGGAGGCTTTTATACATATAAGCAATGAGGATAAGGCTATAAGCACAGCGAGGATATAGACTGCACACAGGTTACTGAACTCAAAGCTACTGTAATGAAGCATAGAGGCTAAACACTGCCTTATTCCTCATATACATTCCAATTCTTGCAAGTATCACTGGGATAAGGTAAAACTTAAAACAGGTAAATTTAATAGGTGAAGTCTTCATTATATCACTTCAGTGCTTCTATTAACTCGCGTAAAACATAATCCAGGACTGCAGCACAGGCTGGGATCTACCCAGCTGGGGAGCAGCTCTGCGGAAAGGGAGCCGGGGTTCCCAGTGAACAAGCAGCTCAACACAAGCAGTGTGCTGCTACAGCAATGAAAGCCAACAGGATGCTGGGTTGCATCGAGGGTATCACCAGCAGAAAGAAAAAGTCATCATCACACTCAACTCAGTGCTTGTTGGGCCACACCTAGAACACTGTGTTCGGTTTTGGTCCACAGTACACACAAAAAACCCCAAAACCTTCACAGAAAGGTTTGTCAAGCATTGGAACAGGCTGCCCAGGGAAGTGGTGGGGTCACCATCCCTGGAGGGATTTAAAAGACATGTGGATGTTGCACTTAGGGACATCATTTAGCGGTGACCTGGCAGCGCTGAGTTCATGGTTGGACTTGATGATCTTAAAGGTCTGAAACAATTCTACGACTCTATGAAGGGACAATAATTAAAGAAAATAGGGCAGTGCTGAAATGATTAACACACTTTTTTAAAGTTAGGATTTTTTTTAATGCAGTTACCTTCTTTGTTTACTGTAAACTTATTCCAACAGGTTAAGAAAAATCTCATCTTTTGGAGTGTTAAAAAAAATATACTGTTTATCTTTACCAATGCTTCTAGAACTTCTGCAAGTTGCTAAGCTCTCCCAGTAATTTTTCCACCATTTAAGCAGCCAGAGAGTACTACTATGGTAGTATTCTCCATTACTATAAATCCACTGGGTCTGAAAAAGAAAATATTTTTTGCTAATGTGCCACAAAATGCGTATTTTTCCTTCTATTCCTTGTGTAGAGCAGTCTGTGTAGCTGGGGCCTTTCCAATTATAATTTCTCCTTTCAATAAATAAGGCACACATAGCAAACTTCCAGCCCTAATGAGAACAAAACCAAAAAATGTTACCATTAAAATGGCTTTTATCAGTCACCAGACTGATGTGTGAATCCTTTTTGGTCCAGGAAACAAAAGTTAGCATTTCAAGCATCAGTCTGTGCAAATCAAGAAGTGTTTTGGTCCCCTCACCATGCCTCTTCTGCAAATACCAATTTAACTGCTGAAACTATACAGCAACAATACATGCAGTTAAGCTTTCCTCTTGAAGTTTGCATAAACATGCCAGCAAACAAAACATAAATGGTAAGTCTATTATTACTAGTATAGCCTTTAAAACAAAATAGTTCCTTTAAATTTTCCTTCACTGTATTTGTCTATCTAAAGAATGGTTTAATCTTAGTCCAGCTGAGTTTAATAGCTTTTAAATTACAGTCACTGTGACATGCATACAGAAAGTGGTAAATTCCAGCATATACAAAGCACAGTAAGAATTAGGATAGAAGTTTTAATAAAAGATAATGCAATCATTTTTGGAAGTGAGGAAATGTACTAAGTTAGTAAAGCAAAAAAAAAAAAAAAAAATGTGGATGATACTCAGATTAAGGAATAAGGGAAAACAAAATATTAATGCAACTTTTCCTTTAACTGATATATTACTAAAGCAATAAAATCATTTCAACTCGGCAAAACTCTCTGTATTGCATATACACTATTATGGTCTCAAGTGTTTAAGTTTATCCTTTAGACCAATTTCAACTCTTAATTTCCCACACACTTTCAGGATGGGCCTTTCTTCAAAAAATTTCTGCTGGAGTTCAAGTACATGATAACAAGGCACTATTATCTTTTTCTTAAATTATGAGCACTTTTGAAGATTAAAAAAAAAAATATGTTTTTGTCTAATAAAACCTAAAAAGCATCCTCATTTCATCTAGTAATGATAGCACTTCCCTTCTCAATATGCTCACATTTTGACCAGAGGAGAAGAAACCCAACAACCGTTAAGCCAAAGGTTGTACTGCTCTTTGCATGGAACATCATAAGAGGAGACCACTAAAACCACACAGCTGTATTTGCTATCACACAGCTTTATGGAGATGTAATATTATTACAGTACAAATAGCAATGAAAATATTTGCACAGTAACCAATTCCAGAGATGTCAATGGTAAAGTAATTTCAGCACAAACTCCTCTGCAAAAGATTATTAAAAAGAGACAAGCAGAAAAACTGGCTTTTAGATAGTACTGGAGTGAAAACAGGCAGATGACGTGTGTATCTGAGCTGCAGCACACTGCAAGTACAGCTTACTTTTGAATTGTAATTTAGATGCTGTGTTACAATGATGTAAACAGAATAATTACTTGAGATGTTTAAGATCATAAAGCTTCCTCTGAAGTAGGATAGTGGAGCTGATGGACTGACAAGTGCTGTCAGTTAATTTCACCCTTTTTTTACCAATTCCAGTACCAAAGGAGAAGGGCTTGACATTGGTAGGATTTGGATCCTCTTGTCAATCAAGGCTATAATCTGCAGCTTCAGTATTTCTCCAGGGTCTTTCCCTGTGCTTTTTGATCAGCAAATATACAAAAATAAGTTTTAACACTCCATATTAAGTTTGTTGGCACAGTGTCTGATAAACAATGAATACATGCACACCTGAGATAAACAGCATGATGCTTCCTCCTGTAAAGGTTGTAGTACAATTCCTCCCCGCCCCCCCCCCCCCACCAAAAACACAAAAAACCCACCATTCCTTCTCCCCACCTTGCCCACCTGCACAGTTACAATGCTTACATTCTCCCAAAATGTCCCAGTGTTATCTCCCTTTCTAGCACAACCTCAGCAGCAGTATGAAGCCATCTTTCCTGATGACTGGGAAAAATCTTAGTTCTGTATCTTTTTTTGAAACAAATACAAGCAAAGGTAAAATTAATGGTTATAAACACAGTTCAAGTATCTTAAACCACAGCAAGCATAGCTAAGAGTCCCTTACTTTCCAGGATCTGCTTTCTTGATGCATATTTTCCCCGTCCTCTAGCAGTACAGGAGAATCTACTTGTTTTTCCCTGCTGCTGCTGTTTGTTGTTGTTTTTAAGACCTTCCAGCAGTGTCAGTTATATAGGTTACTAATTAATACTATGTGCATGCTATGGTGCTATGGTGTTTTTTTTTTTCCAGTATTTTTGTGCAGCTCTGCTTATTCTTTAAAATCATTTATCTACAGTTACTGTTAATTTGACATCGGACAAGAAAAGGTTCCCCCTCCCTGCTTTGCAGTTTTTCCTATTTACTCTCACTGTGGTTGCTGCAGGGATTCACACCTGCCCCTTTGTTGACTCTGAGGCTCTGAAATGACAACATTGAAGAAGCAGAAAAGGTAAATGAATGCGAAAGAGAGGCAGCAGTGCAGGGATTTAAAGAGAGTCACATTTTGCCTTTAGTGATCTGGGAGAAAGCACAGCATACTGCAGGTGACAAACGAGATCAGTCTAGTGCTGCCAGCATAATCCAAGATACATCTGTTAAAAACACAAAACACAGCAGGAGTGGTGTTGTCCATCAGATACACCTCCTCCAGAAAAAGGCCAATACTGATGAGGACTAAGATATAGTGGCTGTACAGTACAGGGAGGTATATCTGGCTTGACCTTATCAAATAGCCCTGAGCAATCTGACAGGGGCCAGCGAAGGGTGGCTTTATCAAAAGCAGACACTGATTCAAAGATCACTCAAGTAGTTTGAAAGGTTTGGTTTGGTTTACGTTTTTTTAAGTTAACAATGTTATTATATTTCTGAAGCAACAGCTAGGACATTAGCGATTTTACCATACTGCTAAATTAAAAGCAATTAAAAGTGCTTTAAATGTAGCCATTCTGCAATAGAAAGCAACAACTTATGTTTTAATACAATTTTAAAAAATACCTGGATCTAAAAAAAGTGCTACACAATGCTAAAATCAAAACTTAAAGGTAATAGCCAAGGGAAAATGCCAACAAGGGCTGAAATACGCAGATCTGTGTGTCATTGCAAGGTTCACAGATTTCATTGAAATTGAATCTCAGCAAATGTAGGAAGTACATACATTTATTCTGTTCAAGTGATTACTTTTGTATTTTCAAGTATGTGCTAACAAAAGAAAAAATACTAAAAATCTATTAGCATTACTAAATTGCAATTCTTCTCAGACAATTTGTTACAGCAATGTAATAGGTGTTAAAATACAGTCCAGAATTTGTATTTCCTTCTCTTCCATGGGTCTGCCCGCAGCACAGCAGGGTTTTACCAGATAACCACAAGCCGAAAGGATTTCAGTCACACATTCATCAAAAAGCAGACTTGGAAGGAAGTTCAGGAGGACAATTAATCCACTCTTTCCCCAAGGAGTTCAACAATACCCACGTTATTTCTGAAAAATGCTTGTGTAAATTTTGTGTGTGTGTCATTTTTTTCTTAATGGGCTTCAGCTTTAATGATATTATTCTGGTTATGTTACCATTCTAAACTGCCAAATACTTTCTACAGACCTCCTGCCTACCTTGCTTTTCTCCAGGTTTTATCTCAAGAGACAGTTACCCCCCACACACAACTCCACATTTGTCCCTGGTCAGTTGAAGTTGATTTCTCTCCAGCCATTTTTCTAAGTTGTCAGTGCCCTTTTGGACTGCAGTTCTGCCTTCTACAACACAATTCTGCCCAGTTATTAGGCGCTATTTAAAAATGTAACAGATAGTCTCTCTATTCCCTCATTCAGATTGCTAATGAAAATATTGAATAACACTGGATCCAGCTCAAATCTCTGCAGTTTTAACAACCCTTTAATTTTAATAAACTTAAATAATATGCTACAGTATTTTTCCAATCAGGCGCATACCCATCTGCAAGTCATTTCACATACACCATATCTTACTACTTTTGTTACTGGGACTAGAACACGCTCTCCAAACAGGAGAAAAGGATGACTTAAAAAAAAAAATTCCTTTGACCCGGTACAGAGTCAGATTAATTTCCTAGCAAAAAAAACTGTGTTAAAGGAAAACAGGTTGTCAAAGATTAGGTGCTTAGTGTTTCTTGGAGTACTTGTACTATAATTTTGATCCAGGGATATTTGTTTTCTGTCCCATGAGCTCTTTCTTGAGTTTAAAAAATAGTAGTTAAAAAAATTAAAATATTTTTCTAGAACAATCTCCTTTCCTATACTGACCAAGCCAGCAAGTACAAATAGTCCCAGTTACAAGAATAGTAAGGTCAGCTTTTAATATATTTTTGCTTCTACCATTTGCATTTGTGCACACATTTTGTATTGTACCCTTTGACTTCTACTTTATTTTTAAAATATGAAATTCTCATATAACGTCTTGTGTCTGAAGGGTAAAGCTTCAAATTCTTCAAGAATATTTGCTCATAATTGAGCAGGATAAAGTTGGCAAGGAACACTGCAAACATTTGCCCTCACTCAAGGTAACAAGAAAATATTGCAGTAGGACGATGCTATGACTACTTCAAGGTAACACGTGAAGTTTCCACCTTCCTGAACTGAAGGATGGGCCATACACAACTTCAAGTCCCTCACAAGACCTAGAAGCAGGGGCTTGTGTTATTAACTAGTCAACAGGACCTTCTGCTTCCAAAAGTCCATTCCATTGACCCTCCAAGTCTCATTTTCAGTCTCACATCTTCGCCATTCAGTTTGAATTTTTGTGAAAAACTGGAAACCCAGCTGATAGAGGAAAGGTGCTTTTTCCCCATATCAAAAAGGCTATGCCACTGTGCTTGCATGGGTGCCTTAGATAATACAGTGCCACGTTCATTCTAATCATATTAGTCTATCACTCTCTATGCTCCTTTGATAAAGCGAATGTGGTCCTCTTGAAACGGAACAACCTTTTTTCCTACAGCACAATACTGTGCTTTTGTCATTATAAGGCTGGAGTCCATTTTATCAGCTATTTCCAGGGTATTTCTTTGCAATGGTGTTTTGTAGTGTACAGGTACTCCATTTGTTTCTCTCCGTCAACTGGAAATTCAGGGAAAATTTGACCAAATAGACAAACACATTAAACAATTTTGTTTGTAAATATCTTGGAGTTTAAACCTCCTTTTTCTAGTGCTTGCTCTGTTCGTAAGTTTTATGTAGCAAAGGAGCAAAAGAAAAGGAGCAAAAGAAGAAGAAAAAGGAGTAAACAGACTGTTTTCTATGTAAATATCAATCTTGTGTATTCGTCCAAAGGCAGCACCTCTAAACAGGAGCATCAACTTTTACCTCTAATGACATATTGTCTTTGTAGTCATAAAATACAACAAATACGCAATTTTGCAGAAATGGACCACTTGTTCTTTGAGTAAGATTTTAAAACTTCTGCATCTTTGCCATCCCTCCAGTAGTGGTAACAGAGGAAGTACAACTGGAAACCAATGGTTCAAAAACAAGAAATAAAACACCCCAACATATAGGCTAATAAATCCAAACTGCAAAATCAATTATTACTGCTAAAATATTCCCCATGACTTAAGTAGAAAAGAATTTAGAAAACAGAAGATTATCCAGTTCTGTAAGCTAAAGCATAGAATGAATCTGTAACTCAGAGAACACATTACATGGTGCTAGTCTGCATCAGAGGAGGATGTGGCACCTTATATGTAACCTTAATATTTTAACATTAGTTTGAATAAAGTGAATTAACAAAATTACTCTGCAGATCTCTTTTAAAGTAGTAATTCTTCCCACCCAGCCTCCCTTAGAGCTAAGAACAAAATCCAGAAGTGTCAAAATGGATTCCTAAGGTAACCAGAAAACTGGATATTCCAAATTAAACCATTTAAAGAGGCCAAATAAACTACTCCATTTCAGTGGTAACTTTTAGCTTTATCTAAACACGGAACACTAAAATGAATAGTTGTGTTAAAAAACATCCAAACTTCTTTTCAAAAATGCTGATACATGACCCTTTAAAGCTCTCTAAAAGGTGTTCTCCACTATCCATCCAAACCTATCAAAAACTAGTAAAATTTCATGAAACATTAGGACTGTAAAGACTGGCTTTCTCTGAGTGTAACAGCAGTACAATTTGCATCCAGCCCTAACAATAGACAGCAATCTATTCCCTCCTGTTGGCACTGTAATAGCAACAAAGCAAAGCACAGCTTTTGTAAGCAGACAGCAAATACAGCTTGTCAGAAAAACCTGCTCATCTCTCTCCCTTTCAAAGAAGCATTAGCTTCTGCTGCTGTCCCTTATCTAATCTGAAATTATCACAAATCCTCTGTCATTACAAAAATTAAATGCTTGTTTGGTCAAAAAGATGCTCATATTGACACATCATGTGTGCTGTTATTTCTGCTCCTGCATCATCACATCTAGACTCACCTGAATGTACATAAACAGTAAACTTTAGCACTGCTCAAGAATCAGTATAGTGATATCTGATAATTAATGGCACTTTCTCCATATGAGTTCAAAAATATGTATCCGGCATTTGTCACAGTGCACATAAGACTTTACGTAAACGTTTGCTGCAGAGAGTCTTGTGATCAATTAACATCATAGGTAAATCAGCATTTAAATTAACTGTACAATTCACATTTTATGAAGGCAAAAATCCTCAGAAGGCCAGAAAAAAAAAAATATAGCATTCATAATCTGGCAAGCCAAGATGTAAGATAGTAAGAATGCTTCAACAGTCTGTCTGAACAGACCTCAAGTCTCAGTTAGTGAAAAAATGAAAAAGAAGATTAAATCAGATTAATCTTCATAGAACAGTAAAATTTTGGACTGATATAGAACAGCATCACTCCTAGTGAGTGATCTGGGAGGAATATTTGCCTTCCCTACTGTAAACAGAGAATCCAACATTTAATCTTTCCGGCTGTATTATTTATTACTTCAAATCATGGAGACCTTTTCCATCAAACGTATAGAAAGGAATAAACCTCCTATTTTCTCTTTATCTCAGAGTTTCCCCACCACTGCAGAAAAGCCATCAGACAAGGACTCATGTTACAGTGTTGAACAGAAGCATAAGGAGTTAGATGAGAACTGTAGATAGCCTAAACCTAACTTCATTATTTAAAACAGCTCATCAAGTAAAACTTACTAGGTTCCCTTCTATTTATATTGCCTGTGAAATTGGTGTCTGACTAATACAACAGAAAAGAATATACTACAAAAATTGAGGAGAACTTAAAAAAAAAATTAAAAAAAATCACCCAGCCAAAAGGAAACTGGACTTTAAGAAAATGGGCAAAATCTTACTAATTGACCAAACTGAAGGACGCAATGAAAATAACATATTAGTGTGAACAGCTAGAGACAAAGAAAAACTCACTGACCATGCGAGCAGCATGGCTGAAACAAGGCTAAAACATACCTCAGCTGTACGCAAAGACATATTTTCCTTTAAAAGGTAGACAGTTGCCTTTCTATGTGGTTCTTGGCACACCTAAAAAAGCCTGGACAACTTCAAAAAAGAAGATTATGACAATATAATATGTTTTTTTGGAAGCCTGTTTCTTCAGCTGATACTCGGTTCAAAACTTAACTATGCCTAACTGAAACAAAACAGTAAAGTGCTTTACCCACAATACCATCTATGAGTTTTTCAGCAGACGATTAGCAGCAACATAACCAAGTGCTAGGAAAAGAATTAAGACCAGGAAGGTGGCCGAGTAACTTACGCCCAAGCAACTACTGATGTAAACCATTTCTGCCATGTTCTGAGACACAGGTCCAATAATTGATGTGTCTGCATTTAGACAGAGTTAAACATTTGCGTGTTTTAGGAAAGACGGAGTGCTCTGAAACATTTTCTAACTCTAATGCATAATCGTTTGCCTAACCAACATTTTCCTTTAAAAATTACATATCTATGGCCAGGGGACATCTGACTTTTTTTTTCCCCTCAAGTGTCTGGCATAATTTGTCAGTAAACCAAGCCATTTTAGCATATATTG
Organism: Coracias cyanogaster; assembly: GCA_033124195.1. Classification (NCBI taxonomy): domain Eukaryota; kingdom Metazoa; phylum Chordata; class Aves; order Coraciiformes; family Coraciidae; genus Coracias; species Coracias cyanogaster. The sequence continues at coordinate 48,666 of JAVSBS010010781.1, forward strand.
TTCAACTCCACATCTTAAAGCGATTGACAAAATTCACTACCATTACATAAAATCCGGTGATGGTTATTCATATGACCAGACAGAACTGAAGGAAGTGAAAGATCACGATAAACCATCACCGTCATCACAACAAACAACATAAAGAACTCTGTACAAGTCATTTAGTAAAGTTCTGAAGTGGTTGATAGCCGGCTCAATTGAGCCATCAGTGTGCCCAGGTGGCCAAGGCGGCCAACAGCATGCTGGCTTGTGTTCAGAAATAGCGTGGCCAGCAGGACTAGGGAAGTGATTGTCCCCCTGTACTGGTGAAGCTGCACCTCAAACACCATGTTCAGTTTTGGGCCCCTAACTACAAGACAGACATTGAAGTGGTGGAGTGTATCCAAAGAAGGGCAGCAAAGCTGATGAAGTGTCTAGAGAACAAGTCTTATGAAGAGTGGCTGAAGGAACCAGGGTTGTTTAGCCTGGAGAGAAGGCGGCTCAAGGGAGACCTTCTCTCCCTCTACAACAACCTGAAAGGAGGCTGGGGGTCCCAGGTAATAAATGATAGGACAAGAGGAAATGGCCACAAGTTGCATCAGGGTAAGTTTAGACTGGATATTAGGAACAATTTCTTCACAGAAAGGCTTATCGAGCATTGGAACAGGCTGCCCAGGGAAATGGTGGAGTCACCATTCATGGAGGTGGTATATATGTGGCTCTTAGGGACATAGTTTAGTGCTGACCTAGAAGTGCTGGGTTAACAGTTAGACTCGATCTTAAAGATTTTTTCCAATCTAAAGAATTCTATGATTTTATAATACAAATCTAAAATACCCCATTATAATAATTCCTAAGACATTTCAGCTATCAGAAAATAGTACCTATAGCCAGATTCTACCAGTTACTATTATAGTTTAAAACAGAGCACACATACACAAAGAAAAAAAAAAATCAGTACAGACCAAAAAATGGAAACATATTTCTACCTTATAAATTGTTTTTAAAATTGCCTGACTTGAACCTTCACAGCAACAAGCACCAAATAACATTACAGTAGATGCAAAGGCCACGTCTAACTCACTGTTGTAATCTGTACCACCTGCTACACCTCACTAATGATGGTACCCAAACCTGTCTCAACTACCTGATACCATTGTTAACCTGCAGGAGCTAAGAAAGGATTATTTGATGACTGTGTGTGAGGAGCAAATTGGAACATTTATTTTCTGGTTAAGTTGTGATTCAAGCAAAAGGTCTGTAAATTAACATTAAACAATTACTTTTCTCACTTCTAGCACGGGTACCCTGTAATTTCACGTCTGCTAATTCCAATGAACTCAAAGGTGAGAGAGGGAGGGGAGAGAAGGAGCAAAGACTACCAATTTGTCCTGCAAATAACAGCAAAAAAGTTATAGTAATTTTACATGTGTACACAGTAATAGCAAAATACAGGACTGCATAAAGGCATTACATACAGAAGACGAAAAAAGTATGTCTTTTAGTTTTCTTTTTCTACTTAAAAGACCATATATCACATCAAGAAAAAAGGAACTGAGATTGAGCGAATAAATTCAACAGAATCCAGAATTTTAACCTGATTTTCCTCTTTCTCTATGAAGTCTATGGATGCACAAGTTTTTAATAGGAAAAAAAAAAACAAAAAAACCCCAAAATCTACAGATGGATACATGTTCTATGATCCTCCTTTATCATCTGCCACTTAGCTGGTCCCTGAAAGCTTCCTGAACATTTGAGAACCTTGCTGTTTTGTGATTCCAATGGAAATCATATTCAGATCTTCATATATGAAGTATACAATGAGACTATATCTAATTGTCTAAATACGGACTGTTATCCACATGCCTACGTTTTTATGTAGTGTTTTGCTATCCGAAGTGCTGGTTTTCTCCTTATCCTACATGTATCTGCTCATTATCCCCAGAGACATCAGTTTTTTATTTTTTTGTAAAGACTTTGTTATGTAGTTTGGTGTTTACCTATTTTAAATCCTGTCACTTCATTATTTTTTCTTTACTCCTTCCTGTTTTCCTTCACAAACACAAGCTGAATAAGATACATAGAGTAGGATTTTGAACTTGAACCAAATTGCCTGTGTCGACATTCCTATACCACAGACAATTTGAATATCATTTGCATTAGTATTTCACAGACAAATTGGATGACTTGACAACTGTTACTACCTATAACTTTACTTCCGCATCTCAATATAAACTGTTATACTGAATGACTACTTTCAATTAATTCTTCATACTTAATACATTTCACATCAGCCTTTTCTGTCCATATCAGCAAGTCTTCACATGTAACATCATTTAAGTCTTTTTAAAAACATGTATACATAAATAACATATAATAATAAACAAACTTTAGTTTGCCCAAATGACAACAGGATTGACCCCAGAGCTCACAGAATAAGGGTGCTGCTTATTTTCCTAAAGTAGTGAGTTGCTACCCACTGCATAGCTTTAAATGATGTCCACCACAAAGATTTAGAGTTGCAGTATGAATGAATACTCATTCTTCTTCTGCATCTTAGCTATAACTAATATCTTCAAGTTTTGGTTCCAAACACTTCCAGCTTGCTAACCTTGGCAACCCTCTTTGTTCATGTCTCTCTCTTTCTGTGTTTGACCCAGGTCACAAAGCAGCCCCTACAGAAACAATTAATGATTTTTTTTTTTCAGCTTTTATTGCTGACAGTAGCACTTATAAACCTTTTTACGTCCAAGGGCTTATAAAGGACTTAAAGAACTGTAAGCATGTAAAATAATTTCCAAGTTTCACATTTTCCTAACCAGAGAGTCAGGATAGCAACTTCTCCCAAAACTGAAAGGGGGGGGGAGGGAAATCGCAAAGCATTGCTACTTGGAAAGACTACCATACATGCTGTTTCATCAGGCATTCCATGCGTTCTGATTTCTTTCTTTGTTTCCTACATAGACTATAATGCTAAACACCAACAAAACAAAGAACCATGCAGGGAGACATCGATGTAGAAAGTAATTCAGTCCCCAGCAATATTTTAATACCTGACGCTCTCACCAGCTTTAATAGGATACATTGCTGCCTCAGCTTACAAATTCAAAAAAAAAAAAACCCCAAACAAACCCATCAGATCCTTTATTCAAGTGACCCACTAAGGATTCAGGAATTCCCATCCAGGCATGCTGGCTTAAAATTGTCACTTCAAGGAAGTTATTTTATGCACTTGCAATGAAAGAAAAATGTTGAATGCACACAGGCCAATTCTGACAAGTTTGGGAATTAGGAGTGTGTGAGAGGGTGACAGCTCTGTTTGTACTCCTGGTCTGCAGGTAAAGCATGTCCTGTGCTGATGCTCAGGTATTTACCTGAAAATGCTTCCTGAAAGTTTGCAACAAATTCTTAGCAGCTCCCTGTATTTCTTCTGTTTCTTTTTTCCCCCTCCACTTATGCTGCCTTTTTAATCTCTCTTTTATTCTTGCATACACTTTAATTAAACTCACTGAGCTTTTGAAGTTTTCTATTAAATAAAAGCGTATCTTGCACACCAGGTGGGCAATTACAAGCACTCACTGCTCTGGTCTGCTGGTGAATTTTTCAAATTAACTCTCCTAGCTCTTAGAAGAGTAGAAACACATCATTAGACAACATTCACATTCAAAGGAAACATTTGGAAAAGTAAGACAACTGCATTTCATTTATTTTTAAGATGTAAACAAAACTGATGATACAGCCACTTACAACTTATCAAATAAGAGAGGTGAATACCAATAAGATATATGGAAGATGTTTTCAGGACTGCGGTATTTTTACTGCTTTATTTCAAGACCTAGTTACTGGTTTCCTCCTGCCAGAATTTTTTGGCAACAGTAGTACGCTACTATAGAGTCAAACGAGATACCTACCATAAGCAGCTAACTCAAATGAAACTAGTATTTTGGTTTAATTTTTTTTTAATTTAAGTTTTGCATACTGATACCATAAAAGCCAGTCAGAGAAGAGACTCTCAGAGACTAAGTTTTAAGTTTCTGAAAGTGGCATTCCTTTTTTGGCACCAGGTGAGTGGGGGATAATTCCTCCTAACACTTGCACAGGTAAACTTAGAAAAATTCTATATATAACCCCAAATACTGCCCATTCCAGTAATCATTAACATAATACTATCCCCCTTCCAGTAAATAATTTAGATGTTATACTGTCTTTTGTGTCTGCACGGTCATGCCTCCTAGTGGTCATCAGAGTCTGCTGATGGTCATTACTTCCTCCATTATCATCACCTTGTCCTTTCGTTGACTCATTTTTGGCACAGATTCTCAGTCTCGGTCCTGCTTCATCAACCACAAACTTGTTTATTCCAGTTTTGCTTACCACATTCTTCTTCTTATCTTTATTAACAGACAGCTGTGACTTCTTACTCTTGCCTTTAGACAATAATTTCCTTACGTGGCCTACAGCTAAGTGCATATCATTCAAAGCTACACTAACTACGTGCAAACTAACATTCATGCAATGGCTGATTTTGTTTAAACCATTATCATACTATAAAAACATTTATCTAGTATTTCATGTCTATAATAAGGATTAAGCCAATCAATCAAAAACTAGCAAATACTGTATAGTATCAGTAATGCATTGGGCTGACATGACAGGCACTTTCTGCCAAGAAAGGCAAAAAATCAGCTTGAATGGACCTCACTGAACAAAAATTAAGCAGCAAGCTGTTTACATCTTGTTTCTCCAAGCAAAAGAAACAAAGGATGCTGGCACCTCACTGGGCATTTTTATTACATGTTGTATTAAACCAAGTATCTGGTTACTGATACTGAGCATTAGCTGATACATCACTGATACTAACTTCAACTAATAGACAAAAAATTCATTGCAATGTCTTTTAACCTCGGGTTCTATGCTCCTGTCACACTGATCACACCATGCATAAAACTGTTAAAAACAAGGTGTAAAAGTCCAGAGTCATGGCAATCAACACCACTGGATAACCAGCCAAAATGTTGACAGGGAAGTGGTAAAAGCTGACATTTATGTAAACATGTTCCAGCTCCCGGGACCTACAATCCTGCAAAGACATATATTTCTGATCTTCTGATTCTGGACAGGAACATGTGACATCTCAGTGAGGCAACAAGACTGTTAGCTGCTCTGAAAGACAACTTTTACACTGAAATGGATATATTATTTGCAAGGATGTGTGGAATATAAGCATATCTGATTAAGAGCAATTCAGGCAAAAGACAAAAAGATAGCAAAATTAATATATTAACCACCCAGCTATACAAACCTTAAGAAGCTGGAAAGGACAGGGATGAGAAGGCAGCGATGGCACTGCTTTCGGACCCTGTGTGGATGTGCTATGCATCTGCCCATCTGCATCTCTGTGCTCAGCCTTGTTACTGGCTGGACCTACAAACAGCAAGAGGACCAAATCCACGCAAATCACAGAACCTAGTCATGCTGTCCAAAGACTCATACCTGGAAATGGTTCCTCAAAAGGCATGGCTTCCCTTTCTGTTGCCTTCAGAGATTGCATAATCAATAAAATATGAGAATCAACACTGACTGCAACTGTGAAATTGGCTTTTAATGGGACTCTGCAATCAATATGAGCCTTAACCGGCTGCTCCAAATTAAACAGTGTGACATAGTACAGCTGAAGTTTCTCCACACACAAACGACTTGTATTAGCAACGTTACATCCTCAAGTAGAGAACAGCCTTTCTCAAGCTACTGCTGTAATTATAAATACCTCTCATACTGTGAACAAATATACTTACCAGTACTCTCAAAGCAGTTCTCTAAATGTTAAAAATAGATCACTAAATTAACCGGTCATTCAAGCAGCTTATCTCATTAATCATGAGGAGGGAAAGATCTTATGATTTACAATCAAAACCAAAACTAATTTTCTCTCAAAGGCCAAAACAATTCACTTGAACGTCCTTAAAGGAAACCTAAGAATGAAACAGTTTATAATAGCTTCAGACAAACCTACTGGGGTTTGAACGCTGATTGCATTTGGCTTATGTGACTGTGTTTTTTCTTTTCAAACATCTCCACATCGGAAAATTAAGGAACAAGTCTTGTCAAAGCACAGATATTTTTCTGTGTTTTGCAGCCCTTCTGATTAAACAGGATACAGCTCTCCCGTGCTTTTTTTTTTTTTTAAGCACTTCTACACATGTAAAAAACCCCACAATTCCCTAGGAAATCTGGCTGAACTTATTTGGTTCTACTTAGTCTACATAGGCAACATCACAAATAGCCAACAAGATGAAGTCTTATGCAAGAGCCTTGCTGTTACATCACCTTTACAGCTATATCTTGAACACTTATCACAAACTTGCTTTCAAGCAATCCACATCTGTATGGTCTCGTTGGGTTTCCTAGTCACTGAATTAAAGGTTAAAAAAAAAAAAAGTGTATATATATATCTCTCTGGAGTGTGATTGCGTCTATTCAGTTTGTCAAGGAATATGATACCTATAGTCCCACTATTATTTCTAGAATAGTTCTTGTATAGATCTTCTATATGGAACTCTCATTGAATCTGGTGGAAATATAAGTTCCAAAAATAGATTAAAGGTCCAAAAATTTATATACAAATCATTCCATACCTACTAATAATTTGCTGGTGGAGACCTACCCAGAGTTAACTTCTAAAAATTTGATGACCTATTTAGGATACGTTAAGGAAACATTCTACATTACCGAATTCTGTTTTAAAAGAAGCATGATGATACTCAAATATCTGTTCTTTTTCTCTGCTCATGCCATCTAGACTACCTTAAATATCTATCATGCTGTCTACATCACTTTCAATATAGATCCTGATATATTTAGAAATAAAATTCACTTGCCTTTGCTGCACACTCTTATCCAAGCAAAATAGCAAAGTTCATAGAATAGAGTTATAATTTAACAAGCACAACAGAATCATAGAATTGTTTAGGCTGGGAAAAACCTCTAGGATCATCTAGTCCAACCTTCGCCCAACATCTCCCTAACCCCTAGACCATGTCTCGAAGCGCCGCATCTATCAATTTTTTTAATGCCTCCAGGGACGGTGACTCCACCACTTCCCTGTGCAGCCTGCTCCAACGGCTAACCACTCTTCCAGTAAATAGCTTCTTCCTGATATCCAATCTAAACCTCCCCTGGTGCAACTTGAGGCCATTACCTCTTGTCCTGTCATTACTTAGTTGGGAGAAGAGATCAGCACCAGCCTCACTACAACCTCCTTTTAGGTAGTTGTAGAGAGCAATGAGGTCTCCTCTCAGTCTCCTCTTCTCTAGACTAAACAAGCCCAGTTCCCTCAGCCGCTCTTCATAGGGCAT
>JAVSBS010010783.1:0-23619 GCA_033124195.1 Coracias cyanogaster
CGCGGCGGCGGCGGCCGGCGGCGATGAGGCGGCGGGCGGGGAGGAGCTGCTCGAGGTGTGCCTGCGGCGGCACTTCCTGCGGGGCGGCGCGCAGCCGGGCCGGCCCTGGCGCGCCTACCTCAGCGGCCGCCACCCGGGCTTCGGGCCGCTGGGCGTGGCGCTGCGGGACAACCTGGCGGCGCAGTGGTGGGGCTCGGCGCTGGCTTTCCGGGAGCAGGTGCTCGCGGTGGATGCCCCGCTCCACGGCCTGCCCGTCGCCGGCGCTCCGCGGGCCGGGCAGGGCCTGCGGCTGCTGCACTCGGAGACGCTGCGCGAAGCCCTCCGGGGCAGGGGCTGTAGCCAGGAGCCGGGCGGCCCGTCTCTGGAAGAAGTGCTGGGGAGCGCGGGGATGCTCCGTGAGAGCCTGCTTCCCGGTGGGTCCTCGTCCGTCACGGCGGGGGGGAGGCGGTGCTCTGGACACTTTGGACCCCTCCTGGCGTATGTCCTGTCGGGAGCGAAGCAGCTGCGTTTAAGGGAATTTTCCCGTTGTGTTAGTGCGCTGGGAAAGTTTCAGCTGCGTGCGCTGAGTCTGTGTCCTTTTCAAGGACCTGAGCAGCACGCACGTTGAAGCGTGCATTGGGTGCTTTCCCTTGCGATGTAGGGGAAAGGCACTTAAAATCGCAGTTGCCAACGTATGTAGAGGAATTGGGCTGCAGACTGCTGAGCTGATCTCTGCAGAACATTAATGCCAGTGGGACTGCGTGTACAAACAGCACGTGCGTGGTAAATTTGTTCCTGCAGCTACTAAAATTAATGATTTGCCTTTTGACAGGTGTCCTGTTGCAGTATGTAAGCTGCTTAGAACTGATGAACAAAAGACTGCCTTGTGGCCTTGCCCAAATTGGAGTGTGCTTTCACTCTATTCCAGAAAGCGAACAACGCAACAAAAATATTGTAAGGTAGAGTAATAGAAAGATTAATCCCTTTCCGTACTTAAACTGTTTGCCCTTGTTTTGCTCTTGGATTATTTTTGAATATTGTTTCTTGCTTTTTCCCTGTTATTTTTGAAGGAGTTAACTTGCTGACCTTGCTATTGTTTAAAGAATAGGCGAAAGGACCACATCTTTGCTTGCATGGTTTAGTTCTCCCAGAACTGCAGGACAGTGGCTCGATTACTGGTTACGCCAGAGGCTCCAATGGTGGAGAAAGGTAACAGCAGCATGGCTGTGGGACGTTTGGTCCGCTCCTTTGTATCTCAAAGAATGGCCAAATTACAGACTTGGGTTTTTTTTGGTTAACGCAGGGTGCGCAGTAGAGATCACCTCTTATGTTTTTTCTTTTCAGTTTGCAGTAGGCCCGTCTAACTTCAGCAGCAGTGACTTTCAGGATGAAGAAGGAAGAAGGGGATTTAACTTACAATACAGCTTTCCCTGGGGGACAGAAACAATAGAAACATTGAAGAACCTTGGCGATACTGAACTGTTACAGATGTATCCAGGGGATAGTTCAAAAATACTTGTAAGCTTTACTGGATTAAAAATCTTTTCTGATAAAGGTGGTAGTGTGTGAGAGAAATGGTTTCTTTTCTGGTCCAGTAACTTAGCATGTGACTGTCTTTTTATTCTTTTGTTGTAAAAGCAGAACAATTGATACTCTGCAGTCAGACCTTCATTTTCAAAAGCAGATAAAATAGTGGTTTGGGTGTTTTTGCAAGGAGTTAATCCTTGGAAGTTAGAAATGAGCTGTAGAAAAAATTGACAAGGCAAATTGACAAACCTCCGAAAGAAAATGCAGAGTTCCAAGTGTGTTGGCCATAAATTTAAATTTATGTTCAGAGAGGCAGGAAAGAAAAGAATCTCTTTCTGCTCTGATGTGCTTTCCTTGGTGTTATGGCCTTACCTAGTTACTGTTACACTTCTAAGATTGCTGGTAACTTCCTAAAATATACGTCTGATCGTATTTTAACTTTAATAAGGGAGCTTGAGCTCAACGCCTTGTACATTAAAGGAATGTTTTTTTGGGACAGTCTTTGAGATATCCCTTTGTGGGTTTTCTTCTCTTCAGGGCCGGGATGGAAGGAAGAATGTTATTCCTCATGTTCTGTCTGCGAGTGGAAATCTGGACCGAGGAGTATTAGCATATCTCTTTGATTCTCTACAGCTAGCTGAGAATCCATTAACAAAAAAGAAAAATTCACAGAGAAAGGTAACTTCCTGTAGAAAGCATGAGGAAGGTCTGAGTACAAAATCCCCAGGCAGTGGTAAATAGAAGCATGGAAATCTCTCCCTTTTCCACACGTCCGTCCTCTGTTCCCTTGCCCAGCAGCTCCAGGCAGAAAGCGTCTCACTGGTAGCCACAGGCTGGCCCCGTGGGAAAGAGGAGTCTCTTCCAGCAGCGTTTGAAGGTTGCTGAGAAGAGTAGAAAAAGTGGGTTGTGAGTGGTAGCGGGGCATTTCCCCGAGGACAGTTGTTCCAGCTCCTACCCTGGTTTTCTGGAGTTTGAGTGGTAGCTTTCAGACAGCGCTTGTTAATCAAACAGCTGTCTGGTCCTGTAAGAACAGGCAGCAGACTGGATGGTAACTGCCTGCTGGGCTGTCTGATCTCTCTGGCTCCATGAAAGATGATGGAACTCTGCTAATAAAATTTCATCTCTTTTCCAGGGTTTAGCCAAAATGGAGTAATTTCTGCCATGCCGACCTAGCTGGCGTGTGCGCTAGTTCTATAAAATACGACTTACTTGTAATTCAGGATTTGGTGCTATGAGGAGATTTCTGCATGTTTAGAACCTTGATTTCAGGGAAACAAAAATTAATAGCTCCTAGTTCTGTTTAGAATTTAATGCTAAATACTTTTAGTAATCTATTGCTTTTTGTAAAATCATTAGGTGCTTAAGCTTCATCCTTCTTTAGCACCTGTTAAAGTGGCCTTGGATGTAGGAAAAGGTCCAACAACAGAGCTGAGACAGGTACGTTGTAAGAAAGTATTTTAATTTAGAGCATTGACTTTCCATGGAATCTTCTGATTCAGACACTTTACATTGGGGGAAATCAGGCTGCTCTTCTGATTCTCGGAGATTCGTGGTTGTCCCGATTTCACAGTGCTTCTGCTATGCAGCTTGTGAGGCGCAGCAGACCGAGTAGGAGTACGCTGCAGACAGTGGGTAGTAGGTGCCTTCTTTGCATTAATATGCTGCTTTTAGTACTATTAATAGAGTTGATATTTGTTCCATGCAAAATTAAGGAAAATAAATAACAATCCCTCTCAGCTTCTTACTCTTTCAGTATTATCTTAACACATGGGTCACAGATTCAGAAGGATATTTTTTTATTTAAGCCCGTCATTAAGCCAGTCCCCACAGAAGGGAGGGAGACTTAAACTGCCATTTTTTTAAATAGAAATGGATATTTCATTGCCAGGCTCCTTTTCCCTTGAAGATTATTTCAGCCAGATAATTAACACCAGCTAGGAATGCTAACCCCACACATTAACTAGAGTTTTAATGGTTTCCTTGTATAGGATTTCAAACCCTCAAAGTCTGTCTTTTTAACTTTGTTTTTAAATAAACACAGGTTTGTCAAGGATTGTTCAATGAACTGTCAGAAAATAGAATTTCTGTATGGCCGGGTTATCTTGAAACCGGGCAGGTATCCCTGGAACAGCTTTACACAAAGTAAGGAGAAACAGTCTTTTGTAAATTAAACTATGAAGGTGAAAGATGACTTTCTGTGGACTAGCGAAAATATGCCTGTTTTCAATAAGAAGTCATCGAGTGCAGTAACCACATGACTGAAGGCATGTATCCTGAACTGTAAACTTGGATTCAATGAGTTTCATTATGAAGAGCAATGTCAGTTCTGTTTTTAATTAAGTGATGTACAAGTCTTTCACATGTTGTTGCTGTTTCTCTGAAACAGTGAAATGCCTTTTAGAGACTCTCTGATTGAAAATAAATGTATTAAGATGAGTCGTAGCTTGCAGAAATGTTTCCCACCCTCACCCTCCATTTCTGCATCCGGACTGGTTCCGTGTTTCAGCCTCAGTGCTATTTCCAGTAGCAACTGTGCCTAGTCTTGAACTTAAAACTTGTTCCAAGTCTGGAACAATTACCATTAGTGTACAAGGTGGAATTATTTGTACAGATTAAAATTGCTATTCCATTTGAGGGCTTCTGATGTGATTTGTGGATCAGCAGTGAATTCTGAACCTGTTGCTGCTCATGTCAATGGATCTTGAGCGTATTGATGAATATGTTTTCCCAAGAGAAAATAAATATGACTATTTGTTCTGTGCAGTAGGTCTGGCTATTAAATAACAGAAGAAAGATACATTCTGCTTCTACATAAATACTCTTGTAATAAATCACCAAATAACATTCTTATGTATTGAAGTAACTAAACTTAAAGAAATATAATCAGGAAAGCAAGGAATGGCAACAAGCAAATGGATATATTCACACTGGACTTAGTGCAGTATAACAAAAATAAATATTTACAATTTATGGTCATTTTAACCTAACTTATCTGAGCTTTTTGTACACCAAAAGCAGTAACAGATGGCTCTTTTCTCTGCAGGTATGATGAGATGAGTGTTCTCTTCACTGTCTTGGTAACTGATGCCACTCTAGAGAATGGAGTGGTCCAGCTGCGAAGCAGAGACACCACCATGAAGGAAATGATGCACATTTCTAGGCTGAAGGACTTTTTAACTAAGTATGTAATATCAGCTAAAAATGTGTAAACTTAAATTCATTGAATAAAAGGAATTTCTTAAACATCTGTGCCTGAACTGGTTTCTACAGTGTCACGGACTCCGTTGTTTCTCTGCACGTAGTTCTGCTAAAACTTGGTGGTGTGTCTGTTTTCTGTCAAATGTAGACCATCTGGGTCTTCTGGGTTGCCTTGAAAAGAGGTAAGAGACAAAGCGGTCCCTCGTTAGCAGGGCTAATAATGTCAGGAAAGATCTTTGTACTGTCCCTTTGCAGGAGTGGGTTTTAATCATATGGCCTCAGTTCTTCAACATTTTACCTACTTCATCTTGCACTTGAGCAGCACAAAAATCAGAAGTACATTATCAAGAGTAAGAGAGGAAACGGAAGAAATAAATTGTAAACAGATTTTTACAAGCATTCTTGTCGACAAAAACATGTCTGTACAGAGAAAATGGTGGAAAAAGACTAAATGTGTGATAAGATTTATCCTGTACCGAAGTGCTGGAGTCAGAATCAGATACAAGAGTGCATAGATAGGAAATAGAGTGATTCTGATCTTCTGTAGGTCTGTGTGTACAGCTTAAGTCACTGTACTGAAGTGCTTTAAGCCGTGCACAACAAGGCACGCGGCCACCGATAGTCATCAGTGTCGTGAAACACCAGAACCTGCCTTAAAAATTTATTGTATTAACATATAACTATAAACGGGTTATTTATAACAATATTAATTGCTGCATGGTGTAATTATGCTACATATAATGCAAGGTTAGCATAGTGTGGCTGTGTGACTTACTGAGCTCACGGAATTCTATGTAAGCATTAAAACAACTAAGAAACAGCCTACAGCAGAATGCAGAATTTAGTTTGGAGTTAACTGGCCCAAAATTAATGTTAGCGTTGTATCCGTACTCTGAGAGCTGAGGTAAGGTTGAACCGAGGTAACAGCAGGTACAGAGGCCAAATACGGATCCTTTAGTGTCTGCCTAGAGGACAACACAGTTGGGGTATCTTTTTTTTTTTAAGTACTTGACTAAAGCTTTTTGCTTATCTTATGTTTGGATACAGTCCAGTTACTACTTCAGGAGATTTCTTAAATGTACAGGGACTTGGGTCTGGGTGAAAGCTTTACATCATTTATTCCTTTCTGTATATTGATCAGATGCACATAATGCCAGACTATGGATTGTGTCCAGCAGGATGATACCTGACAGCTATCGCATTAGTTTGGTTTTGGTTTGGTTTCCATGGTCGTATTTGGGCAAGAAGCTGCTGTTTGTCTAACAGGAATTCTATTTGCTTTTTATTTTAGGTTGAACTCCTTGGAGATTAGGACTTGGGGATTTTGCTTGCTAGTAAAGAAGAAGCTGTGTTGTCTGTCTACAAAACAATGAGGTCAGGAAACTAGTATCTAAAGATCATCTCTTTCCGTGTAGGCTTGGTGGTACTTGCCACATCTGAGGACTGAAAGATTCTTTGAAAATATGTGACTCAGTTAATCGCAAAAGAGATCTTACCTTGTATTCAGTCTCTGATGAGGAGCTTTGAATAGACTGCAGCACATGCTGTATTCTCTGCTAAAAGCCAGAATATAATAAATAATAATTGCTTTTTTTGCTAGGGGTACACATCAGAAGAATGAAGATACCATCAGCAACTTGGTCACTAATGAATTCCCTGCATGGTTTCATGATGAAGCTGTTCAATTTTTGGCTCATAGGATGATGATAGGCTTTTTATTTGGGGCTTTTTGTTTGCTCTTGTCCCCTCAAAGTGTTCAAGTTATTTTAATTTCTCCATTGTAGCTAAGCAGTTTCAGCATGTGACTGCTGCTATCTAAACTCTGCCTTCTCCCAGCAAAATCTCCCCAAAACATATTTATGCACATCAGATGTTCCAATATTATAGCTTGAGGTTTTCACCTTTTTCTTCTCTTCTAATAGCAGAAAAGTTGACGTATTCTTCTTCTGGTTTAACAGGACCTGCATTAAAGATGATGAACAGCAGTTACCTCAATAAGTTAAGTTAATAAGATGCTGACTACATTTTTAAAATACATTTTTTTAATAATCTTGACACAAACCAGCGAGATTCTGTATTGAATATAAATCTACCGTGCTTTCTGTAGTGTTCACGGGCCTTAGCAGAGATATTGTCACCGTACCACTTGCATGTAGCCTACATTTGTCTCTTAGTAAATGCGCTCTGATCTATTTACTGTCTTCTGCTTCTCTTTCCCTCCATAACAGCTATTTCCTCACCATGAGTTGCCAAAGGCAGTTCATTTTACTTCTGTTTACAGTAGATTTGTGTATAGAACTTCAGTTTCTTTAACCAGTTGTGGCTGCATGGCTGACAGGTAGCGCCAGATGTGGATCCTGAGGGACTTCAAGTAACGCCTCAGCCGGGCACGGTCAGTACTGTCACCTACGGAGTGCTTTGCACTGCTGCTTTTGCAGTACCTGAAGAAACTTACCCATAGGAGCTACAAACAGTTTAAGAGCATCCTTCAAACCAACTCCCACAAGTAAATTTCATGATTGCCCGGGGATTAAGGTGAACTTACCGATCTCTGTGTATAGGACATCATTTTCAGACTCTTCTGCATTCATTGTTGAAGTTAGGCCAGCTGAGGAACCAGGAGACTTAAATTTTTCTGAAAATAGTAAAAGGAAAACAAAACACATGCCTACATACATGTATCAATTTTTCTCAAAGGGAAGTAACAGCTCCGTTAGTTTTTGAATACTTGGAGATCTCAGATGTTATTTTCATTATAAAAATTACTCCTTAACCAAGGGCATTTTAAATAGAATTTCTTTAATAAGAACAAGGAGGTCCAATTCCGTCCAGCATTTGTGTATTAAGTTAGATGTTGCTTTCCTTCCCCCATCCCAGACCTGTTATCTAAAGCATAGCTTAGAGGTTTTGCTTTACCAGTGTCTTCTTAAGTTGCTTATGTCGGTTAAAGGAGACTTGACAACATCCTAAAATATCCAGAGCATAACTCTACTTTTAACATGATGTTCACACACTAAAATATGTTGACGATATAAAGGAGCAGCTCTGGAAAATGAAATGAACATTCAGATAACTCACTTGCTTTATATGAATGAATTACGCAAAATGTAATTGCCACAGCAATCCCTATTATGACTAGCAGCAAGATCAGCCCACAATAAATTACCAGGGGTTGAGAATAGCTTCTCTTTTCTGGAAAAAAAAAAAACAACAAAAAGGTATTTATGCAATGAAATGTTGTTTCGTATTCTAAATATTTTCTGTAAATTAAGACATAATTACTTTCAGCTTTTGAATTAACTGTGGTTAACGTAACTACTCAGGAGATTCTGAAATGCGCGCGGCCCCAGCAGAAGGAAGCGAGCTTGCTGGTGCCGCTGGACTCCCTCTTTCCTAGCACCAGAGAGAAGAATGAAACTACTAGACCTTCTCCAAGGTGGAGCTGGTGGACCAGGGGTCTCTTGTGAAAGTGAGTCTTTTATAGTCATCCGCATCATCACTTCTACTGCTATCTAGGCTGCGTAGAATTATATATTTTTTCATTTGTTTCAAAAAATATATTTTTTTACTGTAAAAAAATACATTTTGAAGATCATGTTGCAGGAACAAAACTTCTGCTAAAAAAAACCTTGTATTGTTGGGTCCTTCCGTTTACCAACAGTGGTAAAATGTTTCACATGTGCATACCTGCTAATGTAAAGTTGAAACTGTTGCTGTATCTTGTATTATTGGGAAAGCTATTTCCAGCTCTGCATTTATAGGTTCCAAGGTCACTAGAGGAATTGATAAATGAAAAAATGACAGCTGCTTCCCTCTTCTGCATCATCACTGGGCGAGAGATGCTTTGTGTTCCTTTGAAGAATATGTATGTGATGGGAAGAGAGCCGTTCTCTGAGAGACAAGACAGAGTCACATTCTGGCCTTTCCGTGCCAAAGAGGTGGGTGAGCTCAGCACTGGCTTGGAAACTGGCTCTGTGAAAAGAAAACTGCAGAGACTGCATCACTGAGTACAGGACAAGCTCCAAAGCAAGACTCGGAGTTGAGCAGCAACACTGGCACATGAGATGGGCATCAAGGACGGAGGGCTCAGGGAGCCAGATCAGAAAAGCGCGGCCGACTCCTAAGGTAGGAGTAGCCGTTTGCAGGAAGTTCAGCTCTGCGAGTGCACGCTGCAGTCCAGTACCTGCCGCCAGCAAAACCCTGACTCCCGCTGCTGCAGACACACTGCACTGTGTGCCTCTAAAATAAAATGTGCTGAGAAGGTGCTCAGCAAGACTTACCTAGAAGGGTGAACTTGAATCTGTTGCTGTATTTTCCGCCATGGGAGATGTTATTTTCAGCTTTGCATTTGTATTCACCCACATCACTGGCAGAGTTGATAATCAAGGTAAACAAAGCGGGGGTCGAGTCTGTTCTACTTAAAGTGGCTATCTTCTGACTGTGTTTAAACAGAGTGTAGGTGACAGGTGGAGATCCAGAGTGGGAATGGCAGGAGAGGGTCACGTTCTGGTTGATCACCACCATCGTCTGAACAGATGTGAGCATGGGATTGGACAGCATCTCTGCAAAGAAGAAATGTCTGAGTGAGTTCACTGCACCTATCATCCAAGAAACTTGTTGATTTTTCCTAAAATATGTTGAGGACCAGGCTATACTTATTTTTGTTGAAATAGAGGGTTATCTTTTATTTCTGTCTCCAGTAGTGGGAAACACAACTTTGTATCTTTGAAAATCAGTATGCAGCTTCCAACACATGATGAAAAATACATCTCTTCATCAAAAGAGAGCACATACACACACAAAGCCAACGGAGGTATTCAGATGGACCAACAAAAATACTTTTGAACTAGAAAAGCAATGAAAATAATGTAAGTATAAAATACAAATCTTATGGGATGTTAATTTTAGGAGAAAGTAACCTTACATGCTAGCTGAAAAGTAGCATGTGAACCTGAAAGTAAAAGCAGTATTTTAATTGTGGCTGTGTGTAAACAGGCAGAATTAACCTTCTGTAAGTAGATTAACTTTTGCATAGTAGCAGCAGGAGCCTTGACAGTTATCAAATTTGTTTTTATGGTGTTATACAAATAAATTTGTAATAAAAACTCGTAATGTCTTTTCATAGAAAATAGCTGTAAATTAGCCATGACTAAGATAAATTATGACACTTCTATAGGGGGGAAAAAGTATATTTTAGCAACTTAAAGCAATTTTGACTGTACATACATGTCAGCAAAGAGACAGTTAACTTAGTATAGGAACTTGTAAACTGCCTCACTACACAGACAGAGACAAAAGATTTAATTTTACATTAAGGTTTTGGACATTTTTTTTAATCCCTCCCCCATTTTTTTGTTGACAGTCAATATCAGCACGTAAAACAACAAAAAAGAACTTACCTTTGCGATCTGCAGTAGTGTTCCATATTTGCTGAGACATTTGAGCTAAGAGAAGAAAAGAAAGCTTTTAGACAATAAACAAATCTTTCTTGTTTAGGAAGATTTGTAATATGTAAGAAGTATGTCCTTTGCTTACGGTAGGAAAACAGCAGAACTGTGAGAAAAAACATTTTCTTGATACTGAGCAAGAGAGCTGATGGAGTAACACTAACGAGATCTTTGAGGAGTGGCTCTAGGGGTTGAGGAAGTCCTAAATATGGAAACAGTG
Organism: Coracias cyanogaster; assembly: GCA_033124195.1. NCBI lineage: Eukaryota > Metazoa > Chordata > Aves > Coraciiformes > Coraciidae > Coracias > Coracias cyanogaster. Next base: position 10,372 of record JAVSBS010010783.1, read on the forward strand.
CTGATTTTTACCGATGTTTGCGTAAAGACTTTTGTCATATTCCGTTTACGTTTAGCCTATGGCAGACAGCAGCGGGCAGAAGAAAAAGCTGTGGAGTGAGATACAGCAGCTTGGGATGCGACTGAATGTTACGTACAGATGTTCTGAGATATAGCTGATGTAATCAGCAGCTTTTCCATACCAGAGCGGTGTGATAGAACCGTGCTGCCGTGCAGTATACAAGACTGCATCTAATTTTTTTTGCACTCTTCTTCCAAGGTAATGAGATCACTGATTCATATCAAACAGTCGCACATTTGCTAGAGATAATGCAAGTGATCGTACGGCTGAGAATAAGGGAGTATGTGGTCCAGGGGTTTGTAGCAACAATGTAACTTGAAAAAAAATTGTCCGAAAAAGAAGAATATCAGATCTAGAAGTTTTAAGATGCTAATAAATATTTATAGCTACCCAGCTTGTTAGGGAAATACTTTGGTCAAATTTCAAGGATTAAGCTGTGCCAGAAGGTACAAATCTCATCACGAACTTGAGTTCAACCACTGCAAAATGAATTCATGATTAATTTTATAATCTAATCAGGAACGCAGAGCTGCATAATTAGTTACAGCAAGTAGATGTTCTTTATTTGTCATTGTCTGGGAAAAGTAAATGTAATCTTTAGCTATACATATGGGCAAGGCCTTCTGGAGATCTCTAGGCCCTGTTATGTAAAGTTACGACTCTGTATATACTGAGAATGCCTTAAAAGTGGTTTTGTGATCCTTGTCTTATTTATAATTTCTTTGCTTCCATTTTCTGAAGGTAGTAAGACAAGGCCCTACATGGTCTGTCCTGTTCTGTGTAAAGAAAGCCCCTCCCGAAGCAGGGAAACTGCAGCATTGCAGTTTCCACACAGAATTTGTGCGCATCTTCCTTCATCCTTGTGCTTCTTTTTGTTCGTTTGTTTAATTTCTTTTAAGACAACCTCCACCCTCCCTTCACAAACGTTTATGTGGAAACTCTTGACAACTAACCACAGGCTGGAATTTTTTTTCTTTTGCAGCTGGCAGGAAACATGCGTAAAACATGCAGCTGTCAAGAGGAGAACCGGGAGCGTTTATGCCTTTTTTTTCTATGTGGAAGCGCGTTCTTTGTCAGGAAACCACAAAAAAAAAAAGCCCTCAAAGGTGCCCCCCGGGCGCGGGGGAGGCCGAGGCCTGTGGCGCGAAGGTCGCGCGCAGCCGCCCGCCGCCTCCCTCGGCCCCGCCGCCCCTGCCGCTGCCATGGGCGCCGGGCTCCTGGCCAGGAGCCGTGAGCCCCGCTCCTGTCACCCGGGCACCGGCCCGGCCCGGCCCGGGATGTGAAGGCGAGAGAGGCTGCGGGCAGCCGGCTGCCTCGCACGCCGCTGAGGGCGGTCTGTGGGGAGCACACGGAGCCGAGCCGCTGCCGCCGACCGTCTGTGGCTCCTGCGCGGTCAAGCCGCTGTGAGCGGCTGGCTGGCGCTGCTCCCCCAGAACTGATCGCTTTGTTTTTCCTGAGAAGCTGATTCGTTGTGTGTGTGATGGCATATAGTTACTGCGCACAGTGTGTTTATCCGTACCTTTAAAAAAAGTGACATTTGGTTGTCACCAGAACGGCGTGTGTGCTGCGGCCTTGCTTGGTGCCCTCAGGAGGTGTGGGCTGGGGGTTGGGGGAGGCTGGTTCAAAGAACTGTTTGGTGTCCAGGAAGTGATGGAGGCCTCTTCCAGAACTGTTTGTGCCTTCTTGTGGCTGGTTTGGACTTTGCCAAGCAACCCTGCTGTCCCTCTTCCCTTGGGTGTGGATCCTGTAGTTCAGTGCATTTGTGTCCTCAAACGTTTGTGGTTTTGTTTTAAATTTGAGTTTAGGGTTTGAAATGAGAGTATGTTTTCTTTGTCAGGTCTCATCCGTCTCAACTATACATCTAGGATATGGGACACAACTGCGTTTTATTTAACAATGTTTCATTTAATACTTGGGCCTAGCTGTTCCATCTGCTCAAATATCAGTTTACTTTTCAACTTTTATAATTGCTTTGCAGAGCACTAATAGAAACACCACCTATGGAAAAACATTTTTGAACCATTATGATAGCTGAGGCTTACTGATGGAAGTTTGTATAAAAGCCAGACTGCAATTGCTAGATCACTGCTAGAGGAGTAGTACCAGGTACTGGTTAGAAAATGAGACTTTAGGGGAAGTTCGGAATATAAGTAATTAAGAAAAATTTACTTGACTGCTCATTCCTATAGGGCAAGGAAGGGCTGGATGTACTAGAATTTTGCTAAAGCATAATCCGACGGACTGTGTGTACTCATGCAAGTTGTTGCATGCCAATGATACATTATTATTCTCAAGCACTACTCTTGGAATAACGCTTTTATTTTCTGCTGGTTTATGTGGATGTAATTGTGATGAGTATTCAACAGGTCTGAAGGTGGATAGCACCTTTATGGCAGCTTTGTAAAAGGCAGCATTTTTTCCACATGTGCTGAAAGTGTCCCAAATTTAAGAGAATGAGCTTTGTTAGATCCTGTAGTATTACTCTGTAACAAAACGTTACTCTCTTATTTTGCCCTTCATCAAGAACAGCATCGATATTTTCCATATGGCATCCAGTTTGCTGCATTTTCAATATGAAACAGGGAAAAGAGGCAAAATTAGCCCTTGGCATTATGTTTCTGTGAGGCTTGGATTGCTGACTTTAACTTTGAATACTAAGTAGCTTGTTAGTCTCTTGAAGAGTGTCCTGGATAGCAGTAAACAAAGTTTACTTCCATGTTCATTGTTTTTTTCCAGCCAAATTGTCTACAGGCTTTGGACTAAGATGATGTTAATCCGTTCAGCACAAACACATAGAGTTTTATAGCATCATTTAGATATTGTGTGAGCTTGGAGTTCCCTTTTTATTACATTTACAAGTTTTGTGACTGGAATTAATGAAGTTGTACACATAGGAAGAACTGAATAAATTTAACAAAAAGCAATTAACAGAAGTCATCCAGCCAAAAGAAGTAAGTTTAAAAGTCTGAAAGGGAGATGTGCATCACTTGATGCTGTGACAACGTTCTGCCTTGGGCAAGCAGGTGGAAGAAGATAAAAGCCAAGCTGAGCTTTCATTCATGAGGTCAGTTCTTTGAAGAATGAAAATAGTGTGAGATAGCGTTCTGCAGTAAGGCTGTGAAGGCTTCACACTCTATCTGTCCTATCGTAGGCTTCCAGGGAAATGTGCATGTTTCAGCAGAATTACAAAAGTTATTCCCAGTGTCTCATCCTGAGAGCTCCTCCATTCTGGAAGAGAGTCTGCTACAGTGTATGTCTGCAGAGGGATTGCTGGAAGTCACCAGCACTGACAGTTATGTCTGGTGAGAAATTAAATTAAGCGCTTCTGTTTTGTCTGCAGAAAGGTTTTAGTGATATAGCTAGATCATTGCAGAACACTGTATTTTAACACTCCTACTCAAAATGGCTGTGGTGCCAAGTCTGTTGTTCGTTTTAACTACTTGTATTTGATTGTGAGAAGATTGGTTTTCTAGAGGACAAGCAAGAGTAGAAGAGGAAAGGATCTCTTCTATACGCATATTTAAGCTGTCTTTAAATTTCTTGCAGTGATCCTTTGGTTCTGAATGAGAATTTGAATGCAGTGAATTGTTTTCAATGAACTGCAAATTGCAAGGAGCATGTCAGCAGTGAAAGGAACTTTTGGGTACCCAATTCGATTAACCTAGCAGCTCTCAAATCCTCTGAAGATGAAATATTTTTTCATGGTATGTCGTCTTCTTCTCTCCCTCTCCTTCCCAAAAAGGGAAAAAGAAAGAAAAAAATTCCGTGAGGTGCTGAAAACTGGGGTTGCTAATGCATCTCTCCTGGGATAATTTCTAACATCAGTATCTGAAAAGTGTTCCAGACTAATGTGGTTAGGAATTGCTATAGTAATACTATAGGTTAAAAAATATAAATTGCTGTCTTCATCAGCCTTCTTTTGAAACTCATAGATGGAATTTTAACTTTTAAATACACCTGTCAGGACTACATCTGTTTTTCAGACTTATTCAAAATTTTATTGTGTACTGTGAGGAGTATCTGCCCCTTTGTGCATCCTACCTAGAAGTTACATGAGTAGCAGCGATGGCTGCTGCAGCTCAGGAAGCAGACAAATTGTTCCTCCTGGTTTGTGTAAAGTCCGCTGAAAGATTTTATGTCAACTTGAATCAGGTTGTTGAGTGACTACGAACTAAATTTTACTTATGAAACTAATGTGGAATAATGCTTGGAGAATCATCAAGCAATGCAAAAACAATGGGAATGTACAGAGAAGAAAAAATGTTTCCAGAATTAATTCCCTCTCCAGCCAGAAGGTTCTGACCTTTTCTCTGGCACTGTCCATACTCTGCAATGAATATTATTGCAGAGCTCGAGGCTGTTTTTCTGCTGCATCCAGAAACACTGGATGTTAAGCAAAACAAGTGCAAATTCTGGTATGTTGCCAGATAAGCGCACTGCATGATAGCGATGTGGTCTGTGGAATCTGTTCCTAAACTTGTTAACTCAGTAGAAGACAGCAGTTCAAAATGTCCTCAGGGTGCAGAATGAGTCACGCACACTACTGGAGCAGAGAAAGTTTGAGAGACCACAATCGTAATGTAAAACAGCAAACAGATTTCACACCTCTGAAGGAAAGAATTTATCTCCCTTGGTCTACATCAACTTCTAAGGTACATGGGAACGCCTACTACATGAAATACAAGACTTCAGATTGCTAGTGTTTCAATGTTGCACCAATACTGGTAAGGAAGAGCAAAGCCAAATTGTAAAAGTTCCTGTTGTATTAAAAAAAAAAATTTCAGTATGAAAACCTCGGTGATACTCTCTCATTGTCAGTTTCCTGATTCCTTCAGTTACTTCCCAGGTCTAATTTATGTTGCCACTTGGAGGAGGTGTTGGATGTCAGTAATCAGAGGTTTAATTGAGAAAAGAGAAGTGAGAGAACAGTGTTCTTTGCTGTCGCGGTCACGTCCCGGTAGATGGTGCCATTGTGAAATGCAATTTATTCTGAGAAGCACAGACTTTCAGTAATCTAGAGTTTCTGTAAATTACAGAGTTCTAGGAAAAAAAAATTCATTTCTTTAATGTTCTTTGTAAATTTTCAAATCCAGGCATAAAATTAGTTTTCTATTCTTCTCCAGGGAAGTATAAAGAGACACTTTTAACATAAAACCAAATTATCCAAATGTCTCACATTCAAGAGAAGAAGACAATATACCCTGAAAGTATTTCTAGAACAAATGCAGTTCATTCCCTCTTCCCCAGGGGTTTGTCTGTATTTGTGAAAACAGCATCATTTGTTCCAATTCTATTATGTATACTGAAACAGGAAGTTATAACTAAGCAAAATAGCTCACAGTTCTCAGGAACCAAAATGCTTGAACGATTACATGCGTCAGAGATTGGGGGAGTCGAGGTGTGCTCTGTGAAGAAGTAAGATGTCAGTCCTGAAGCTCGGCGCTGAGTGTGCTCATGCCAGGCAGCTGGAGAGCAAATGAAAACAAACAGCTGAAATGTGATGTGAACTCCGAACTTCCTTTCCTGGTGTATCTGACTGGCTGAAAACAGTGTATTTGTGGAGGGAAAAGTTTGAAAATCTTATTCAGCATTTTGCTCTTAGTTATACAAATAGGCTCTGCCTTTGATCTCAAGCAACACTCTGTTCAAATGTTAGAGTTGGTAATTTTCAGGAAATTTGAGCAAGTAGCAGGGGACCCAGCCAGCAGAAACAGGGACCTTGAATTCCCAGAGGAACACAGCTTTAATGTTTAAGGGTCCGATTCACGGAGCAGTATATTGAATGTGATGATTCCCATAGGCTTCAAAGGGCATTGTGTCAGATTGTAATGACTATTCTGTCTGCTTCAGAAGGTGCGTTGCATTTTTGAGGTCAATCCTATTTTTCCCACAAGTATAATAGGGACTGAATAGAGTTCTTTATATGATGTACGTTAGAATAACTTTGTCTGATCTTATGTATTTCAGAAAAATGTATCTTGAGAGATTTCAATGAGGTGACTGTTAGAAAAGCATGCGTCTGTATTACTGGCACAGGTACTTTGAAGTTTAAATTCTTTAAGTCAATCTGTTTTCCAGATTAACAATGGAAGACAGTCTCAAGCCATTCTTTTGTGTTTGAAATGCTTTTTTCCCAAGTTTCATGATATTTTGGCTTAAATTCCTGCAGATGAATTTACTCATACACTTTGGTCAATACTAGCTAGATTTTCCTCTCCAGGGCAATGTTGGAGATTTATCAAGAATATGACATTCTAATCAGCTTGTGGGATCTTTTGGAAAATCCCTCACTTGGAAGTGACATCTCACAAAAGCCGCAGATTCTGGCACCATTAAACCTTACTCCTGACCTAGCTGATGCTAAAAGCTGGCCTTTCCATGTCAGACTGAAAGTAGCCTGCTTCTGAGCTCAGCCCTGTTGGCTGCCTCTGAAGGCTACTGGACCACACTCACTTTGTCTTTCCCTGGTTGTGGCTCAGAGTTGTGGCCTTTGTCCCCTGTGGGAAAGACTGGAGTGGTTTTGCTGAGCTTTGTATGACCAGCTGAATTCTTGTATGGGGAAAGGGGGAAGGGGGAAGTCTCCTTCCTTCCTATTTTTTGTTATCAATAGCACAAGTTGATCTACCTTTGTTCTCTATCTGCTGCGTATCCTCCTCTTCTTTTCCTTTACCTGGCTCTGGAGACCACTTTTGGCAACCAGCCAAACCATCAGTCCTTTGTTGGTGGTGTATTTCGAACAGAGTGGATTAAGCAGAACAAATGCTATTGCTAGTTAACCAGCTTACTTCTTAGTCATTAATTGCTGTGACTATTGTGCCATTCTGTACTCCTTCCCTGCAGAGCAGCTAGATGCTTGTTCATATTGCTGATACCTTGTGAAACAGATGAGTGTTTCCCTCCTGTTTCCCTCTGCAAAATAACACACTTATGTGCGTAATACAAGCATTAAAGTACACTTATAGCTTGAAACTATTGTTTTTTTTGGAAAAATACAGTTTTCATTGACCCCAGGGGGAAAAAAAAAAAAAAGGAGGTTTTAGATAAACAGTGAAGCTTATGAGAACTGTATGTCTCATTTAGAGCCTTCTGTGAATGTATTTAGTATTGTTTTAAGCAGTGTTTTAACCAGCCTGGAAAGTTGCTTGGAAGTAAAGGATTGACTCTCTATGTAGGAAAGAAGCTAAGGAATTAAGAGTTGAGCCCTTGATTTTCAAGAGTAACAAAATCACTACTTAGGGAGTTCTGGGACACACAACTTGAGAAACACTTTTTAAAGTGTTTGACATGATTTCAAGTCACTTTATCAAGTCTATAAACTGAGTCAGTGTTAGGGCTCAAGTGGAATATCTTAAGTCTGACTTAAAAGTGGGCTGATAAACCAATAAAGGAATATGCTGAGCAACTGCAAGGTACTAACAGTGAATTCCTAAAAATTACAGAGTAAATTTTTAATGGGAAAATTAAATTGTTGCTTAAATCTGCCACTTCTGCAATGTCAGATTTAAGATTAAAAGCACATTCATACAGAAAATAATAGTATCAAAGTAAGAAAAGTAGAAGAGGAGAGATACGGACAGGACAGTATCTCTGTAATCCTCTTGCTTCCCTTGTTCTGCCCATCTCTCCCATCCCTTCCCCGTTTGAATACCAAGAAACTGGCTGTAGTAACGAGATTTTGGATAATGATTACATTTTACTTTTTTTTTCTCTCACAACTAAGCTTCTTCAGAACAATTCCACCTAAATCAAAGCTGATGGCTCCTGATTTACTTGTGCTCAGGCTTTCTTTAGGCTTCTATCCATCATCAGAAAAACCCCCTCCATTTTGTTAAAGGAATCTGAGTAATTCAAGTGTTCTGAATTTTACATAAGTTCCTTATTGTATCTTAGGCAGAGAGATTTATACCAGTAGAAATTGAGGGTAAAATGTTACAGTAGAATGTTTTGCAGCTTTTCCTCCTCTGATCACATTTGTTCAATTTCTCCTTTTTGTGTTTTGGATGCAGAATTAATTAACTGAATCAACCTTGATTTCGGGTTGACTGTCATATTGTCAGGCTACTTATACCATTGTAAAAAATTAAGCAATGCAGAAAACATCAGCAGCTTTCTCAGGGATGCCTGAATTCAAACGGTGTCAAGCTACTAGCAGATAGAATTCTTGCTCCTGCATATTCTCTGTTTCAGCTTGCGCCAGTGCTGCTTCAAGTTTCTGCCGAGACATGAAACTCCAACTAGTTTTTTTCTTGTGGGGTTTAAGTTTTATGATTGTGTATGTTTTGCACTGTCCTAACTATGTAAAGTCTTGTGCAGTTCCATGTTTTTGATACATGATAGTAGCATGAGAAGTCTGCCTGTCAATATTCTAGTCTAACACAACAGTAGCTATGATTTCTGAGATAATTTGAATTTATTGTGCACCCTACAGTAAAGCTGTTCTTTGCCACAGCAAAGAGAGACCTAGAAATGGAGGTAAAGGTGAAAAATGAGTAATTCTGTACATGCATTCTCTGAAAGGGTTCTGATGAGGGGAAGTTCTGCTCAAGCATCTGCTGAGGTCAAAGGTGATTTGTGTTCGTAAATGGTTAATTGTGGCTTAAGAACACCCATATCGACAGGAACTGCAGGATAAATGTCATTTGAATGTCTTGTGTTTTTAATACACCTTAAGAAATTAAACAAAACAAATGCATTTGGTGGCGCCCTCAGGAAAAGTCCAGTCACTTCCTGAATACTAATCTGTCTGTGAGCAGCAGATAGATTCTCATTGTTTGCCATTTCCAGTTTCCAGTAATGGGAACGATTACTTGATCTAGCCAGTTTTTTCTGTTGAAGATCTGGGAAAACTTACACATTTTCATGGCAAAATTTTATCTCTTTCCATAAAATAACAACAGAAGAAAACAACCTGGTTTTGGTACCTGGAGGCATCACCTCTGATGATGAATATTGTTTTATTTTGGAATTAACTGTCTGTTCTGCAGGAACGAGATGTTTCTTGCTCTTCTGGTGATTTTCTTGCAGTGTAAGTTCATTAACTAAGTATCAGTGTGGATACATGGTGTTTCTGCTTTGTTTGGGGTTTGCTGGAGGGTTTTGCTGTTTCCCATTACTGTCTTACAATCTGTAAGCTTTGAAAATAACATTTTTCTAATTTTTTTCTAGGTTCAGGACTTTACGCTCAGGAAAGAGGTAGGTTTTTCTTCACATACAAATTTAAATTCCTCAGTGTAGATGTGCATCCATAACAGAGTTTATCTGGATTTGCTGCACCATAGCTCAGTGCGATATTTGACCATGTTAAAAAAAATGGTGTTACTTGGTGGTGTTTCTTGGTATAGTGTTTAAACGAGAGATGTGCTCCTCATACTTCACTAAATGTGCTAATGGAATCTTTCCTAGGGTAACTTGTTTTACTGGGGAATACAAAAGAAGAGATGGGAGAGGAAATTTAATCACTAGCATTTTGTTTTGGTGTTTAAAAAACCCTCTCATGCCCACAGGCAAGGAGGGTAGGATAAAATTATAGAATATAAGTAAAGGGCGCTATCCCCTGCTCTTTTTCTTCCAAGAGAAAAGACCATGGCTGAGCAGAGTACAGAACTTGCGTTCTGAGTTTACCTTTTACATTTTCATCTTGCTGACTTCCAGCACGTACACTTCCTTTTATTTCCATCACTAGGGAGAAATATTTAGTTCTTGTTGTCATATAGTCTATTCACATGCAAAAACATTTACCATTTTAAAATTTGTTGTATGCCCAAAACTCTCTGTAGCAAGGACAATTTATAAATAGCTGCTAAGTGTACATGGCAACGGGCTTCTTTAAATGCAGGGAAGTTGTGCTGTTCTAGTAGCAGGTTTCTAATACAAATCCCAGTCCAAATGGGCATACCTGCAAGCTGTAAGTTCTAAAGGAAGGGAAAGTAAATTAACTTTAAGTCTTTCTCTATACTTGCGCATCTAGGTGTGTAAATAAAAATATTAATTATACCAAGATTCTATAATTATAAATGTTAAGGTGCAAATTATTTATTGTTGCTGCAGTTATGAATACAGAAGCGCAATACATAAATGATATAATTTTTTTTCTTAAATTACATATCAGTTTTTAAAAATAGGAATATTGTATTTAGTGTATCTTTTTCAGGGACTAACATATCAAAATTCTAAATTAATTGAAAACATTGCTTCTGCTTGTGATTATGTACCTGAATTAATCAGAGTATGATTGCGGAGGACTCTTGAGAGTATGATTGCTGGACTGCCAGCGATTTAAAGTTAGGCATGTACTTGTTTGCTTTTAGAATTTGAACCCAAAGTTCTTCTGTTATGCTCTAGTTACTCTAAACTAGAGATTTAAGATTATCCCAAGCTTGTGAATTAGAAGTGGAAGTTGCTGAATGACACAACCCTAACCTTATTTTCAGATAAAAAATACTAGGATAAGTCCAGGGATTTCTGCTAGTTGGGGATGAATTGGCTTGAGGTTTAATACAGCTTTGAGCAGGGTTTTATTGTCATTTTTCAGTTCATTCAGACAAGTATAAATACAAAATTTTGTTCAGATCTCCTGCCAATTAGAGTTGAAGCCAACTAACTGTTAGAAATAAGGAAAACCAAGAAGTAGCTGCAAACCTATTCCCGTGTCTTCTGTCTTCTAGGGAATTCAGTAGATTTGGCCAAATCAGTGATTCTTTCAGTCCCCCAAGGCAGAGCCTAAGCAGATGGACAGTGTGTGTTGTGACAGTCAGTAGCTGCCTCTAGTGTGTCTGTGCAGTGGAAGGTAAAGCTGTGACCACTGCCAACGTCTGTGAGATCTGACCACAAACATTGTAACACCTGCTACTAGGGTACAGTGAATTAATTTTTGTCATGAAAATGTAACAACTTGAGATAACAGTATTATTACTTCTTTTTTTTTTTTTCTATCAGTTTTTACTTTCAATGCAGTTGAAATCCAGGTTCAGCCATCTATCAAAGTAAAGAATGGAGCTCCTATGTCAATCATCTGCCATGCTGATGTTAGCAAAAGTAGCAATTTCCGACTGAAGCAAAACTTTACAATTTTTAAGGATGGCAAGCTTGTGTTCACGACTGTATCAGACAAAGGAGACGTGCGATATGAGAGATCCATGGCTAGATCTTCAGATACAGGAGACTATAGATGTGCTGTGGAAGCAGACGGAAAGACAAAATCTAGTAACTCCTTACATGTTTGGGTAACAGGTGAGTATTCCTTCCAACAGTCTTCCAGGGGAAGTAATAACAGTCAGTGCTAAATAGGATAGCTTGCAGAGTGTTTTTTATCCATAGACATCACGGTACTTTACAAGAGTTTAGTACTAAGCGCTCATGTTAAGGTGCAGAAGTGAAATCACGATCACAAGGCTACAGGGCAGATCAGTGATTGTCAGAAATGTGATCTGTGCCTCCTGTGCCACCATCCCCTCTGCCCTGAGCCTCTGTTCGCTAAGCCAGAGAAAGTAGTATTGTGAAATCTCGTGCCTATAGATCATAAACATGGTGGCAAGTAGGCAGATTATTGGAAAAGCTGGAAATAATGTACAGAAATTTTGCCTTGTGACAGCCATTGCCAAAGCTAGTACCAGCTGTGGACTACTTCTGCAGACGGTGTTACATCAGTCTTGTTCTCTCTTATGAGAACAGAGGCCACCTCTATTTATATTGTTTCTAGCCACGTGTTCTTGGCTGCAAGTGACATTTTTGCCCTTGGAAAAGCAACTTGGAAAGAATTTGTTCAGTGTTAAATAGTTACAGGGTTGTGCAGGGCCTGTAATTTTTCTTCAGAGGCCTGCACCTCTAGGTACAGAAGTCGGGAAGGCATTTGGTTTCTTTGCTTGCTCATTTTTGAGGGGCAGTAGGAAACAATGAGGAAGAAGCAGTCCTACCTCCAAAGCAGCAAGTTTCATACTTCACAGGTTGCATCAAGATTGTATTACCCTCTCGAGGTTCTTCTGAAGGTGCCTTGACACACACCCACAGGTCAAAGGAACTGTCTTCAAAAGCTCAGTTCTTGCAAATTATTTGTATCTGTTCATTAGCTTAAATCACTACCTTAGTCATCAGAGATAGTGTTCATTTCAGGATTGTGCAATGTTCTATTTCTTTTCTTGTTTTTTATTCTAAGGAATGACCAAGCCAATCCTGATTGCTGAGAAAAAAGAAGTTTTAGAGGGCGAAGTTGTGAAATTACGTTGTCAGCTGCCAGAAGAAGAACCTCCTTTACATTTCCTTTTCCGGAAGATAAAGATGAATTCAACACCTAAAATACAAGACGCATATGAACCATACAGAAATTTTTCTGTAATGGAGTTTTCTGTTGATGAGGGAGATAATATTTTACAATTTGATTGCTTTGGTAAGAGAAGTGTAAAATTTGAATTTGAAAGCTCAGAACACAGCGACAAAATACTTGTGACAGTAAGGGGTAAGTTGCTTAACTTTTCTTTTTGTATTTCTTTGCTTGCTAGAATTAAAAAGTTGCATCATGAGTTTATATGTTTTCTTCTGCAGAGCCATTTATAAAGCCTAATCTACATGTCAGGCCCTCAAGTAATATTACAGAAGGAGAGACAATACAGTTTGAATGCTCAACCGTGGTAGCCAAAATGCGTGGCATTGAAATCATACTCCAGAAAAACAAAACAATACTGGAGACTGTACGAGATCATAAACACTTGAAATACTCTGCTGTAGCTACTCTAGAGCACAGTGGTGAATACCTGTGTAAGGTGGAGCAAGGGAGTGCTTCTAAAACCACCAAACTGCAAGTTGTTGTGTCAGGTAACACTTCTGTTCATCTTAGATCTTACTTAATGGATTGTATTTATATTTAAATTTGATAGAACCCAAGATCTGTAACCTCCAGATCCAAGTGTAAATTTTCTCCAAGTTTAAGGCTATTTAGATGATATTTCAATGTCTTATTTTTACCTGCCAATACTTTCCAACTAAAATAACACTTTGAAATAGCATATGAAAAGTGGTTTCAGGTGATTGCTAAGTTTCTATTTTCCCTGAAAGTATTACTGTAGTAAAATAACATGACTTTTTTTCCCTGATCGTAAACTTTCAGTATGTCCTTCATTCTGTATACTTTGAGATAGGTAGCCATATTCTTGTGCACTCAATTTGAATGAATTAATTCTCTTGTTATCTTGCAGA